>VXAL01005382.1:30136-72437 GCA_013399475.1 Chauna torquata | reverse complement strand
GTCCATTTTGGCAAAATAAAACACAGTTTTAAAAACTTCTAGCCACTATTTACAGCTTTCTAATTACAAAGTCATATTTTTAAACTTCTTCATATCAGCAAATTAATAAAATGCAATTTTACATCATCCAACAAATACTGCTATTGTACTCCTATTTGTAATAAGTTATTTTGTAAGACGTACAGGTGACAAAAAAGGGTCCTGCTATGGCTAGTGGATGGGAGGATGCCAAAATCATAACAAAATCCAACAAAACAATGTGTTTCACTAGTTTTGTGGTAGCTTTCAGCAGATGCAACAACATTTTCCTTGCTGAATAAAGAAATTTAACTATTTGCCACCACACACCATAGCCAGAACCATGATGTAAGTATAAGTATGATGATTAAGAGCTCTCTCTCTCGCGCGCTTTCTCTCTCTCGTATTAAGAAGTATTATAGATAATAGTCATTTAATTGTTCATGTTAGTTGAAGAATATTTTAAATCTAAATATTAACATGGTAATTTTTGTCAAAAATAGAAGTTTCCTAAATAAACTCTGAAAGAATATATTTGCATTCTCTTCTACTGTCCTACTACTTTTAATTGTGTTACATAATCAATTTTCAGTTCATTTTTAGTAACATGAACTAAAGTTTGGTGATTGTTCTGATAACTTTTCTTTAAACAGAAAAAAAGGAAAAAGACAAATGAAACATATGATATATACATAGACACACACTTATGAGTGACACAAATTCTTTTGAAAGCAAAATATAAACCACATGTGTGTGTCAGTATATACAAATATGTTATGAACATAAAACCTGACTTCAGAGAAGTAAGAGAAACCTCGATTTTCTTTTATACAAGCCAAAGAGAGTCCTAAACACTGCTTACCCAGACACCGAGTTTTCAGAACACAATGGATCATATTTTGGTTCTTCCAACCTTGCGCTTTTCTTTGTAGAGAGATCTAGCACTCCATCCCCTGCAAAGAATGAGTAGTGATGATAGCAGTTGTTTAGGGATGACCTCAGAAATTTTGTTAGCAATTGTTTGTACCTACAGCACAATTTTTAAGCAGTTAAATTTATCTTGTAAAATTTCCGACATCTTATTCCTTTAACAGTATCATCTGCCTGCAAATGGTTTTACCTGATTTATAACAAAATTGTCTAAAATTAAGAAAAAAAAAAACCCCAAACCCATACAGAAATCATGAAACTTAAAAGAAGAATCTGTCTTAAACAGAAACATGTGACTGTTTTCCTAAAAATTACGTACGCATAGATATTGCACAGTTCACTTTCAAGGCAACCAGAGCAATGCACTTCATATTATTGTACAAACATACTGTAAATAAACAAATCTGATAATGAAATTAAAATGGACATAGCTAAATCATAGACCTACACGATAATTCAGACCAGAACGATCCTCAGGACGTCTCTAGACCAACCTCCTACTCTGAGCAGAGTCAGCTATAAGATCAGACAGGGTTACTGGATGAGAAAGGAACAGCAGCACCCCAGTAAATGGGAAGAGAGCTCAAGCCCAGTATAGTGTTTTCAGTATATGGGACCTACGTCATTAAAGGTACTAACTGTTTGTTTATATATATTCCCCCCGCTGCCCCCACATACATGTAATAACACAACTAGAGGATCAGAAAGACCTAAACTGGGGTGGGAGTTTGCTCTGTTCAGTCACTGGCAAATGTTATATTAAAGATTTATAGCTGGATGTTGAAATCTATGAAGTTCTGAAATAGAAAGTCATATTTTATTTCAAATCAATATTTACAAACATTGAAAACTAGTGAACCTCTTTAGTGAAATTTTCCTTCCAGTTAGAGTGTTGGATTTTTTTTGGTTTTTATTTTTTTAAAATCACATTTAATTTATAGATAAATCCCCTAACATACTTAATTTCATACCTGTCTTACTTGGTTCTCTGTTTCAGACTTCGGCTGTTTTGTGTGCCTGAGCTCTATGAATCCAATTTTGAGTTTCAACATGTAGCTCAACATTCAACTCTACAATTGAATCTTATGCTAGTCCTTTTTACAGTAGTATCATTTTTATGTTATCATGTATTATTTGTAAAACATCAATCAATGGTATATATTTTCCCACAGCGCTGGATGCAAGACATGAAGCATTGATTGAATTTTCCAAATGCCAACATTCAAATGAGAATTCAGAAGAATTGTTACGGTAACTGCTTTATACCAATACTGCAAAGAAATTGAGTTTCGTGTAATAGGCAAATACAGCTATTTGTTTTGGACTTTTTTTTTTAAACAATTTTTGATGGGCTTCGCCCAACTGTTTTATGTTGGAAAAGGAGTAAAGAGAGAAAAATTAGCACTGTAGGCCAGCATAAGGAGAAAAAATATTTATAAATACACCACTGGTCAAAGATGCTTCTTTTCTCCTAAACTTGTTCTCTTCAAAGTCTTCCTTAAACCCTAACGAAGTTAAAGGAAGGACTAGTTGATGCTAATCAAGCTTTCTGAAGCAGTAATATTCCAGAAGAAAAAGACAATTAAAATCATAGAAATATTCTGCAGGGACTATCCAGCCTACCCAGCCGCAAAATACCCCAAATACCTAAGCTCGCAACGTCCCTGACTCCTGCACAACAGACAGATTTCATCTGTTGTGTTGTTAGTGATATAAACTATGTCACCCTTCGTTAAGTGATTGTGTGTTCTCTTTCACAATAGTTTCTCCACCTTCAGTTGATATTCACAAGCACCATGATATAAAATGTTTAGAAGAGGTCACTGGACAAAGTCGCTGGAAAAAATACCTCAGAAAATTACCTCAAAGATCACGACTCATCAAGTTGCAAAGAGCTAATCATTAAGTAGACCACTATCACCTGACTACTAAGAACAAAAGAACACCAAAAACAGATTAAAACCAAAACCAACAGCAAAATGAAAACATGTTCTGAGACACACTGTTCCAAACCAAATTAACCTATAACTTCAAAACAGAAAGTTTTACTAAAGACATTGGAATATCAAGATAGCCAACCTGAATGGCTCTTTCTAATCAATCTACAAAGGAATTGAAGCCAGCAAGAGTTTTAGGAAAAAACTAAGGCAAGATTCCATAATGAAATCTAAACAAACCAAATCATTTTTATCTCCAGTCTTTCATAATTAGCTTTGACAACATAAGCCCCCAATAAACTGAAAAAATGGCTAAAAAGAGCACACTACTGAAAATACAGACTCCTGAGACAAAAAATTAGATACATTTTGGGTCTCTAAAAGGTAAGCAGAATGGAATAATCATTTCAGGTTCAAGACAGCTGAATGTCCAATACAGCAAATACATTTATCAAGTATATGTATGACACTTCCCTGAAGACAATGTTCTATGGGAAGGTGATCCTCAGTAAAAAGAGTGAAAGAGAAACATGTGAGAGATTTGATATACATACAAAATAGCAGATAAAGTCACCACAGACCAGGCTACCCTTCAGTCATTTCACTCAAACAAAACAAAACAACAAACTGATGCAGAAAGGGCTGATAAATCAAAAATACCCATTAAAAAACATAGATCTTAGTTTTGGTGGATCTTCCTGCTTTACAGGAGTATCAGTGATGACGAAGGAGCACCTCCAATTGGTAGGAAAGCAAGAACACTGGTTATTAAGTTTTAAGATGAAATGAAATGAAATGAAATTATATATAAACAGTAGAGACCTTAATTTTGGTTCATTAGGAATAAGACCAAAAGTTTGCAGAGCCAACTTGTGATAAAGAGATGCAAACAAACATGCATCTAACCACATCTCCAAGCCAGGATTTTCAAACGAAGCCTTGCTTCTGTGTGTGCAGCAAAAAATTTCTAACTTGCATAAAGTTACAAAGCGTTGTAATGCTTACTCTGCATCATTAACACATCTTGTGTATACGCTTACCTAACAGAACATGATCTTTTGGAACCCTTTGAAAGTAATGAGGGCATTAATTTATCCATGTACTGGTTTTACCAAGACTGTTTTCTCTCAGCTTAAAAAAATTTCTCTTGTGATAAGATGTTCACGCATGTTCTACTAATTTTATGCATGTATCTCCTGTATCTCCTGCACGACAAACAGGAATCTGTTTGAACAGCAGTATCCCTTGAGATCATGCTCGTCCCCTGGAACCTTATTGTAAAGGGCTCAAAACAGAGCACTTGCAACTCATCCTTCAGCTCTTGCACAAATATGGGACCCAAGTCATACAGTTTTCTAGTATTAGGGAACAAAAAACAGATCATACAGGTGGACAATGAACCTTGAAAACCTCCGTTACTTGCAAACTAGGAACACTTATTTTTAAACCAAAGTAGCACTTTCTATTATTTCTATCAAATCACTCAAACCGGCTGATTTAGGTAAAAATTCTGGACAGGAAGTAAATGACATCAGGAGCAGGAAAAAACTCTTATATACTGTGGTTCTAATAAGAGCCATGGAATTACTTTCACTCTTTATCTGCAACCATAACTAACACCAAGACAGCCTTCAGATACAATGAAACACTGGAAAATATAGAAAAGTTACAAGTTTTTCAGGTCTGCTCCTCATGGTCTTCTAATGAAATTCTTTCTGCTGCATATCAAATGATTTTGAACTTCAAAGAAATGGCTTGACCTCTGGACTTGACTTCTCAGCACCACATCACCAGGTACAGCGATACCAAGGTACAACTAAGCTAAAACATCTTCAGAATAAAGAGGACCACAATAATGTGAGCCTCCACCAGACTAGCAAGGTTAGAGAAACAGAAGGAAAAAACGAGCCTGTATCAGATATCCCTGAGGTCCTACAATTGGTATTTCAGTAGTGATTCTAGCAAACATCTCATTTTCTGTTTTTTGGGACATCTCTCACTGGTTATCTGCCCTATTAGGTCAGATGATGTACTCTACCCCACCCTCTGACTCCAGACATGGCAAACTCCATTCCTAGTGTGGGAGAGCACATCAGCCTGGCCACCACCAACAGCTCATTTCTCTCTTACTCTTCCAGCAGATGCTACCACTGGATCACAGAGAGAGAGATCTCTCTTCCTAACTACTGTTTTTACTATCTGGCCTCAGTTCTGTTGCTGGGAGTTTTCTGTTAGCTTTTCTGAACCCACTGACACTGTCCATCTCTACAACCTCCTGTAACAGCAGTTCCAGATGTTCACAATTCACCATGCAAAAGAAGCCCCTTATGTTTTTTTTTTTTCCCTTCTAATAAGTTTTAGCAAGCCCTGCCTAGTTCTAGTATTTTGAGATTTGGTAAATAACAATTCTCCCTTTATCTTATCCACCATACTGTGGCAAACTTCAGTATAGTTTTAAATAGGAACAAACTGACACCGTCTTGTCTCCAACATCTTTCTTGATGATGCCTCAACCTTTGCTGGCCATTTTGTGGTGCTGCACATGGAAACACCTCAGAAAACTATCAGTAAGAACTCCAAAGTCCTTTATTACTTTTTAACTACCACTTTGACTAGCCAACTTTTGGTGACCTGCTATGTTACTTTACAAAACGAAAAACTGCCAAATTGAAAGTATATGGCTATATATTGGGTGCATATGGCAAGGTGCTAGCAGCAGTGAGGCTGCAGGAGTACCCTCTGTGAGAAGAGGCCAGGGGCTGCCCCGTGCTGGTCAGTCATAGCTGATTTCAGTCAGCTCCAATGAACCCACTACAAGACACAGCTGAGCCCAGTCGCCAAGCATTTCTTAAGCCAAAGCTTAAGAAAGCGCAAAAAATGCTGGACTGTCATGGTTTTGGCTGGGACAGAGTTAAATTCTCTTCATAGAAGCTCACACAATGCTGTGTTGTGGATTTTTTGATGAAGATAATGGTGATGTTTTCAGTTGCCGCAGAGCAGTGTTTGTACAGAGCCAAGGACTTTCCAGCTCCTCGTATTGCCCTGCCAGCGAGGAGGCTGGGGGTGCACAAGGAGCTGGGAGGGGACAGGACCAGGACAGCTGACCCAGACTGACCAAAGGGATATTCCATGCCATGTGGGGTCATGCTGAACAATAAAGCTGGGGGGGCTGGCCGGGGCAAAGAGGTTGGGGGGGCCGCTGCTCGGGAACAGGCTGGGCATCGGTCAGGAGGTGGTGAGCAAATGCATCGTGCATTGCATTGTATATTCTTTGCATTGTATATTCAAGTATACACTTGCTTTGTATATTCTTTTACTATTATCATTATTATTATCATTATTTTCCCTTTCTTTTCTGTCCTGTTAAACTGTCTTTATCTTTACCCATGAGCTTTTACTTTTTTTTTTTACGATTCTCTCCCGTATCCCATTGGGTTGAGGTGGGGAGAGCAATCGAATGGCTGTGTGGTGCTTAGCTGCCTGCCAGGTTAAACCACAACTGCTCTGCAGCAACTGAAAACATCACCATTATCTTCATCAAAAAATCCAAAACACAGCATTGTGTGAACCTCTATGAAGAGAATTTAACTCTATCCCAGCCAAAACCATGACATGGACAAAAATAAAGATGGAACAAAAAGAATGAGAAACAGCAGAAGGAACTCCAAGTGCAGAGGAAATAGTGAGGAAGGAGGAGGAATAGAGAGAAAATGCTATGTACTGACTCCGAGTCCTGTTCCCTGTTTTTTGAATGGATGACATAAAAAAATGAGGTTTTTACTGGGGTGGGCTGGGCTTGCACAGGAATCTGGAGTGAAGTTTAGCCAAGGAGAAGGTGAAAGAACGGTGTTCATTTCAATGTGTTTTTTTCACTTTCCAATACTTGAATTAGCAATTAAATATATTTTTAATAGGCAATAAATTTAAGTTAGTTTTCCCCAAGCTGAGTCTTATTTTGTCCGTGATGGCAAGCAGTAAGCCACCACCTTTCCTTATCTCAACATACAAGCTCTCTTTTCTGTTCTTATCCTCCCCTCTATGCCACTGAGGAAGGAGTGAACGAGCAGGTTATGAGGAGTTTGTCTGTTAACCACTACAGGCAGCTGAAGAAGAAACAAAAGCCTGGACCCTGTTCCTAGGGTGACCTTTTTACACAGAATTATTAAGCAAATTCTGTTTCTTGAATATATTTGCAGATTACACAATTTATTTTATGAAACATAGCATGTGTATGTTCAAAAAGTATAGCATTTTGCCCACTATATATGGTGAGAACAGCGTATTAAAACAAAACGACAAAAAGGTTATTTTGTTTGGAATTTTTTCAGTACACCTGAATGTAGCAGTCAAGAAGCCATACATGTTGTAAGCCCAGTCGCCATACTGAGCTGAAGGTGGGTTTTCAAGAGGTATGAAACCAGTTACTTCTGACAAACTAAGAATTGTTTCCAAATTCTGTACTGCTATTCAAAAGTCTTGTTTTGCTAGAAATTTTGGTGATTTCACATGCACAGTGGTAGACTGGATAATAAAAAGTTGATTTAAATAATTCAAACTGATAATTTTTAACTTTGGTTATCCTTATTTTTTCTACTTCAAGAATAGCCAAAAACAATGATATAGGTACAAGATAGCTTTAAGAACATCAGTGCAGCAAAACGTCTCTCATTGCCAGCCACCTTCTCCTGGAATTGCTAGTAAATAGAAGACAGTCCATGATATTATGTACTAGTAATTTCACCCTATGATGGATCAATCAGACAGGAGAAAGTTTATGCAAATACTCTTGCCCTTTTTTTTTTTTTTTGCACTATGTTTACAAACTATCATTCCACAAGAAGTTGTACAGCTAAACTAGCTTCTTAGAGTATGTATTTGTACAGGTCAAACTTTTGCCTTTTGTAAGTCAGTCTGCTTATGAGCTTGAGGGTGATCAACTCCTGTGTCTATTAAGGGAAAGAAGTCTCTGCATTGAAGTAGCTGCTGCTGAGATACACTTCCTAAAAAGCTCAGCATCATGACTGCACACACAAAAAAAATAAGCTGCTGCAGGATATTCCAAGCCTGTTCCTCACTCCACATTTTATTTTGTAATGATGCTGCTTTTTCATTGTCTTGTTCAGAGGACAAGGAATAATACAAAAATACACAAATATCCTATTTTTGTTATGCACAGTACAGGCAAAAAATTTCTTTTGCAATACATATAGGGCACTCTTTTTGAGTCCTGGGCTGCCTTACAATTACACAGATTAGAAACAAACAGCAAGACAAGTATTTCTGTAGACAGCTGTTTCTAACTGTCAGACAGTAAATAACTCTGCTTGGTTAGTTACCAGCGAGTTGCAATGGAATTAAAGCACCTTGCTGAATTATGACACTACACATACGGAAGAAAGCAGAGCATACTTCTGGTACTGCGCTACCAGAGTCAGGTGCCAGCTAGAGGTACCTGGATGTCAGTGCTTAAATGCTCAGTACTAAATGATCCAGTACCAGGGGTATGATGGGCTGACCTTGGCCAGCAACCAGACACCCACCCAGCCTCTCTCTCTACTCCCTCCTCAACAAGCCAAGCCAGAGGGAGGTGAGAGAAGTAAGATGAAAAAGCTCATGGGTCAAGATAAAGACACCAATTACTGTCACAGTAAAAATGGACTCAACTTAGTGAAAATTAATTTATTGCCAATTAAAATAGATTTTGATAATGCGAGAGAAAAAATATAACCCCAGCCCACCCCAACTTTTCCCAGGCTCAACTTCCCTCCTTCATTCCCAACTCCACCACCTCTCTCCCTGACCTCCAAGCAGTGCAGTGAGACTGGGGAATGGGGGTTACAGTCAGTACAGTTCCTCTCTGCTGCTTTCTTCCTCTCACTTTTCCTCTGCTCCAGTGTGGGCTCTTCACAGGCCGCAGATCCCTCAGGAAATACCAAGCTGATCTGATGTGGGGACTTCCATTGGCTGCAGTGTGGATATCTGCTCCAGACTGGTCTCTTCTATGAGCTGCAGGGAAATACTTGCTCCATCACAGTCCTCTTCACAGGTTGCAGGCAAACACTTGCTGCAGCACCGGGATCTCCTCCACCCCCTCCTTCTTCTCTGACCTTGGTGTTTGCAGGGCTGTCTCTCACTCCTCTGCCTGTCCAGTATTTTCACTGTCTTACAGATATTTTTAGAGAGGTGCCACAAACTTTGCTGTTGCATTCCACTTTGGCCTGTGGTGGGTCTGTTGCAGAGGTGGTTGTGCCTGGCACAGGGCAACCCCTAGTCTCTCCTCACAGAGGCCACCCCTGCAGCCCTTCCACTACTAAAACTGCCACATAAAGCCAGTACGCAGGGGTTTTGACAACAAGCAGTACTGGAAGTGTCAAACCTGAATATTATGTGAGTTCTTCAGAGAGAGCCTGCAGACACCAAACAAAAGTAAGAAACTTTCTGAGGAGAAGATAATATCATCCAGATATCTTCAGTGGTAGAACCTTTGGTCGGCATTGAACTAGCACTTAGCTTGGACGTGCTCAGTGCAAGAAAATGCTTCTTGTGATCTGGAAAATAAAGCCTAAAACTTCCTCTCAAGTCCAAGAATCATTCCCATAGTAAAGGAACAAGACTGCCTGCTTTTATTATTCAGATCTGCCATTTTAAAGAAGACTACTGTAAATACAAAGCACCAGCCTAATTAAAAAGATGAACCTAAAATATTTATATTTAGGCTATTACCTGCTTCACAGGAGAGAGAGAATTTGAATTCAAAAGATTTCAACTTTGAGGATCCAACAACAGAACAAATATACAGATTTGAACTTCCTACTCTGTTGCTGCAATTTCATTTGGAAATTACAACAAGCAAGTAACAGATAAAGAGTTGCAAGACAACTAAAAGACTACTAGAAGTGCAACAATAACAGTATATAGCTTTTAAGAGTCTCCAGACTGAAGAAGTGTTATAGGTTAGACACTCTTTTTTTAATAATAAAATTAAAGGCTGAAAATGTTATTGATTTCATAACACTGCCTAAAAATCAGGATTATATTAGGTCTAGAGATCAAATCATTCTAGAGTACCACTGAAAAGCTGGTTCAAGATTATAACTTGCTGTCTACCCTGATTATAAGATTCCAATGACATGAAAAAAGATTAAAATACCTCAAACTCTCTCTATACTTTAAACTTTTTGGACAAAAGATCAATGGACTTTCATATAGCTCAGGGTGGCAGAAGAATTTTCTTCCCAACCTACCGCATTCACCCTCTGCTTTCCCTCTCATTCCCTTAAGATTTATTTGTGCTCAGTGAACCAGAATCTGTCTTTGGGGACTTCACCCCCTCATGGACATTTTAATGTTAAAATTGGTTAACCTTTATCATCAGCTGTTGAAGTAAGCAACAGGCTATAGTGCTGATACCAGGAAAGTACTTTTTATTGCCCCTGGGGGAGAAAAACAACAACAACAGAATCAGCTTCAGTCTGGAGATTATAAATCTCTGAAATCTGTAATTCATCCACAGTGGACGCACATCAAAATGCAATGGATACATTTTCTCAGGATTTCATTTGCACAAGGTATTTGATCTGCACAAATTCATGTCTAAATCCAGACATGAACTAGCCTGTGCTGACTACACAAAATAAAAGCAACAATTCCACAATTTCTTAGTGATTCTACTGTCAAAAAAAAAAAAAAAGAGTGCTTCAATTTCATCTACAATAGGTATGTTTAGCAAGGTAGATCTGTATCATTTAAAAAAAAAAGTTTTGACATCTAATTGAAGACTGCATCATCAAAAACACACATATGAAAGCCATTTCATTCTGAAAGATGTACAGTTTTTTAAAGTTTAATTCTGCTGTTCTATCTCAACTTTTTTAGTATGTTACATGACATACAGGTTCACTTTTCTCTGTGGTCTGCAGTATCACTTGATTAATATGGATCCTTTTATTTGTCAAAGACGAGCTGATTTCACCAGTGTTCTCGGTTGCACAGTCCTTCCTGAAAATTGCTGCTACTCCAAATCAAGTTCAAAGCCCAAAGCACTCTTACGATTATATTATCAGTATTGAACAACAATATTCTTTGAAGCAAGGAAAGGCATTTCATATTTGTAAATGATAATTAGACAGACCTTATTTTTCTTGCTTTACTCTATCAATAAAGTTGTACTGATCAGTAATGATTAAGGCTTAAGCACAGAAAATTCCATCATTCAATCCTTGGACATGTTGATTCTGGCTGTTTCTAACCAGTCTGTACTTAAAGAATGAACTTTGCTCTTTGGAATTCCAGTATATTTTCTCTTTTGTCAGAGGGCTTAACAGCCATTTCCTACAACAAAATCTTGAGCCGCTGTTACCTGTGACAGCCACTGATGAGCTGACTTAATATTCAGTATCCTAAAGCTGAGAAATTCCCATGCCACTTAAAGGCGTGCACTCAGAAATTAGGATATTTATCACTGAACACACAATATGAAAACTGCTTTTAGAAATATTTCTTTTATTTAATCACACAAGATAATTTCTTTTTTTCCCTTATGTATTGATCACTACCTTGGAAAGACAAAAAATACAGTTATTTGGCACAAACAGGTACTTTTTTTTTTTTTTTTTAAAGTAGAAAGACATAATAAGGTGGTAAATGTCATCAACACAAATAAGCAGATAAAGAAATTTACCTTGCTGAGTATTCTGTTCTTGAGTTCGATTCACAGTGAGGTCTAGAGGGCTATCCTGTTCTTCCTGAAGGGAGTTTTCCGTTTGGTTCATTTGGATACTTTTACATATCATACTTGGTTCAAATGATGAACCATTTCTGTTCTCTTGAATTTTGCTACTTTTTGAAATGTACTCAATCGCAAACTGGCGGATCATTTTTTTCATTAATTCCTGAGCAACTAGGGGAATGTTAGGATCACAGTTCTGAGGAAGATCTAGGAATAAAAAACAACAACAACACAAGCAACAGATGTATTAAGAAAACAAAGTGAAATATTTTTCTTTAAATAAATGTTTCACATACACACATGAACTCATTGCATACATTCATTGCGCTTAATGAACACATTAATAGACGTCTACTGAGCTCTTATGAGTATTCCTTACTGGTCACTTAGAAGAGCATGTTTGGCACACATCAGTAATCTGCACCTTATTCCACTATCATGGAACAAGTCAAATTATGTGGGAAGATAAACAACGTAAGTATGGGAATCAGAAACTGTATTTATTGTCTGTAATTAAGCTGAATTTTTATTTGCAGACTTCATTTTCAGTTTAGAAAATATTTTTGAATATTTAGTGCAAGCTAAATAGAAGTATGAATATCTAAAGAAGTTATATAAAGAGCAAATAAAATTATTTTTTAATTGTAATTCCATAGATTGGTCCTTTGTATAATATGGATCAGTCGGACTTTTGAGAAGCTAGTCTTAAAGGGAAAAGTTGTTTCATGTGCATATTAGATCATCCCCATTGTGAATTCAAGGTTGCAATGCCCAAACTGATATGATGTGACTTGAAATATCCCATATAAATAGCAATATTAGCAACTGAATTTTACAATAATCTTCCCAGGTCATTTTCAAAGTGCTAACAATGAAATCATTTGGGAGGAAAAACAAACAAACCTTATTTCCTATTCTAAACTGTACATACTGTGTGTGTGCGCACATGTATATGTGGATACATACAACAGTCCCATGGAAAAAAGTGTTTCATTTTAAAAACAATAATAGTACAAGAATGAAACATGAGATACCTATAGCTTTATTTTAATATTATCTGCCAGCTAGACAAAAAAAATTAAAGCTTATCTTACAGGTATAGCTGAAACTACAACTGTGAGTCTCTGAAAAAAATCCCATTATAAAGGAGAAACACCAGAAACATCAAAATAAAAAAACATATGTAACTTAGCATAAGTAAAAATGTAATTAAGAAACTTAATAAAAAAGTATTACTGATCAATGCAACACCAGAGACTGCAACTTTTCATTTCACAAGATGAGCACAATTGTCCATACTCAAATATCTTCTTCCTTAATGTGGCAGTAGTAGTACCCATTCCACTATCCTACTCGTCCTTCTTTTCCTCAACATTATACACACAGAACAAAAATACCCATGTCAAGGCTTTATTTAACTGTTGTCCATCCTTGAGTTCATAGGTAATGAGTGAAACAGATTTCATCAAGAAGGGACAGGCATTTAAAGCTTAAAAAAATAAAAACAAAAAACATTGTGAATGCAAAGAAGAATTAGCTTTTAGGTCATTCTTGACTGCCTGAAAGAAATGCTAAAGGATATCGTAGCAGCTACTGGGGAACTTGTATCAGTCTGAAACATATAAGCAAGACTATAAATTGAGTTTTGTTTTGGCAGAAGCTGAGAAACTGAAAGGATTGAATCTCGGGAATATTTCACTCAGGCAGACATTGTTGACATTGTTGGGAGGATCACATAGCGTATTTGCTGAAGCATTTTATGCCAACGAAGCTTTATCCATCAGCAGGAGTGACCACTGAGACAGGACCAAGGAATGCAGCTCACGTTTAAGATGAATGTATAGAGGATTTTTTTGTTCGTTTGTTTCAGGTTTATTCAAAACATTCCATTTGGAGAATTCATTTCCACCAAAGAAGAGTTGCAAGGCATTACAAGTACATATATCTGGTCTGCTGAGGCAGCTGACTGTTTTGATGCTTTCCTGTCAATGCCCTTTGGTCAGCCATTAGCAGATAAGGTGAAGCTCCAACACTTTCAAAGACTGAGTATGTGCTAGACATCTCAGCTTCAAGAGACCTTGACAAGTCTGCTTATGGTTGAAGGCCTATCTGCTGACACTCCTTCAACCATATCTCTACCAAAATTTCTAAAACTTGATAGGAGTTTCTGGAGGAGGGGTACAGGAAGTTCCAAATGCTGGAGGACACATACAGAGGGAAAATATTTCTCCCCATCACGTAACGCCTAGACACATGTATTCTTCATTGTTTACTGGTGTTTCCTGATTCCTGAATAATGAATACACTTAATGTTCAACTGGCATTTGGTTATCTTAGAGACACACTTATGAGAAAAGAAGTCGACAAAAGATACTGAAGCAGCAATGCAACAGATGTAAAGATACCAGTGTATATACACCAGTAACAAAAGAACAAGGAAAGTTAGGAGGCAGAATCGGAAAACTGAATTATCTAGGAACAAGAGTGTCTGCCTAAAGTTATGATTCCACTGTCAAGCAACAAAAATTACTGATCAGTAACTTAGCTAAAAAACAAGTAAGCAAAAACCTGACAGTGAATAATCAAGAAACTCAAACACAATGAAGTATGAGACATAACAACACTGAACAGTCTAATAGATCTCTATTGTAGAACAACCCTTCTGATATGAGAAATTAGTCTACTGCACGCAGTCAAGTAAAACTTCTTGGAAGATTTTTGGAAAACAGGTGATTATCAGTGCAAATGGAAGAGACTGTTATTTTAAATCCTGATACGACCTGTGCCTCTAAAAAGCCAAAGATCATAAGCATGGGGTATACCCATCATTAACCAGAAAACAAAATCCTGGAACGAGTATCTGCCTATTAATCACCAACATAAATTATTATAACTGCGATACAAAATTCCTCAGAACCACCAAGTTTCTATTCTCTCTCTATTCCATTTCAGACTCTTCACATTGGTAATATCCACGCATGACCTGCTTTTAGACACTTGCCTGAGAAGCCTGCTTTTCCATTAGCAGCAAAGCCATCTTTTGACCTAGTTGGAATAACAAAGGATTTATTTTTGCTCTTACAATATTTTATTTACTGTTAATTTTTTTTTCCCTAATTATTTCCAAATACTCCCTATGGAAGAAAAAATGCAGTAAAATTTCTCATATATTCAACTGCTACAACTACTGCAAGTTTACAGGTTTAAGTTAATTTACTACAAAAAGGTAATACTGGGAGGGGAACTTAACATGGAGCACACCATCTGAAAAATGTGCTCCAGGGGCATGTTTGCAGTACTCTAGCTGCTATGCATGTTCAATTTACATGGCTAGAGCACAGTTAGTCTAAGCTTAACTGCCAGAAATGCAAATAATGGGACTATCACATCTTCAGTATTGACTGACTATGTTCAAGTCATTAAATCATAATTCGTGTTGGAAGGACCTTGGGACGTCTCTAGTAAAACCGCCTGCTCAAAGCAGGGTCATCTACAAGACCAAACCAGGTTGCTCTGGGTTTTAGAATCATAGAACATCCCGAGTTGGAAGGGACCCACAAGCACCATCAAGTCCAAATCCCAGCTGGTTCTTGAAAATTCTGTGGATGGAGACTGTATAACCTCTCCAGGTAGCCCGTTCCACTGCTTGCCTGTCCTCATTTCTTCTTATATGAGCAAGAACTTCTCATTTCAATTTGTCTTCCATTGTCCTGCCATGCACCACTGTAAAGAATTTGACCCTGTCTTCTCAGTAACCTCCTGAGAGGTATTGGAAAGCTGCTGTTGATCCATTCTTATTAATACTGCATTGCTCCATAATGAGAACGAAGCTTATGTGGATACATAACTTGTATTATTAAGTAGTAGTAATTTAGAGTGTTTTGAAGTTAGAAGTAATTTCCCACAGCTCTCCAAATGATATAGAACAGAAACGAGAGTTGTTAGATATTCAATGGAAAGAAGAAAAAGTGATATACTTTCATATACAATTTTCTTTTTTACATACTATATATTTTTGAAAGAAAAAATTAGACTTTAA
The DNA here is from genome assembly GCA_013399475.1 of Chauna torquata. NCBI lineage: Eukaryota > Metazoa > Chordata > Aves > Anseriformes > Anhimidae > Chauna > Chauna torquata. The sequence goes on along the minus strand of VXAL01005382.1, from coordinate 56,785 downwards.
GGATAAATATAACTTTTATGTAATGTTTTACCAATATAAGACTGAATGATCAGAATAGGTTACATAGTTAAATTGTATGATAAAATCTAATTGCTTACATTCAATGGCTTCTAAGTCTGTATTACTGTACAAGTATGCGATGAAAACATGTTGAGACCTGTAATTTTAAGATCACAGTAGTAAAGTTTCACTACACATGGGAAATCTTTAATTAGTCATAAAAAGTTTGTAAAAACAATTTAATGCATTTTGGAGGACAAAAAGTATTAGACTTCTGAGCTTAGTCTCACTAGTAAATATTTCTTAATTATTATCAGCAGATGGCACCAAATATACTTTGTACGAACAAAAAAGTTTTTACTCTTTCTAAAAAAAGATATTTTAACAAAGTAGTGATAATCGTTAGTCCTAAAGTGTTAAATCTATATGCCTGCATCTGTTTAACGTTCTATTTTTCAGATAGAAGATTACAATGACAAGGCAGCTGTATTTAGTCCATGGATTGTGTACACATATACATACTACTTCAAACCCAGCAAAACGGTCTCTAAGAATTTGGAGTAGTAGGTAGCTCTGATGTTCCTCTAGCTCCTCTCAGATCACTGTAGACCCTCCTAATACTATTCAGATATAAATGAGTAATTTAACCCTCCCTTATGATATAGCCCGGTATTTTCTGCTTGTGGTTTTGTCGAGACCCCTGCCAGAATGCAAGAAAAGGTAGCAATAAAGATGATGTGCAATTATGACTAATTGTAATGATTTATTTTAATTCAAACCTCACATTTGGAATTAATACTTCCTCAGTTAAAGTATTACACCACCTTGTAACTATTCAAATCCATATTCTTTACTGTTCTGTACATTAACACTATGAGAATTAGACTGCACAGAGTAACAAACGATTTAACTGGTAGTTCAGACTTACACATGTATTTGGCGGGACAACGAACAAGGAGTTGAAAGCTCCCAAAATAATGCTCCATTAGTATTCTGTATCTTGAAAAACAGTAATTTTTCATTTAAAAAGAAATCAAAATAATGACTCTTAATTTCTCATCTGATACAATACCAAAAGGCAGTGGAAATCAGCATGAAATCATAACCCTCCTTTTACCTTGCAATGCAGTTCTGTGAGCAGCAAAACTAAGAACACCAGGTTGCTTATCAGTGTTTCCTGTATCAATTCTCCCCCTTTCACAGAAAGGCTGCATGTTTTCTAGAATGGCCTCACATCTTAATAGCCAAACTGTCCCAGCAACATCGTTAGCTCCACATGTAAACTTCTCCAGCTCACTGTAAGATCACCAGCACGTTAATAACAGAATACAGCCATTTATTCTGAGCCACTCCATATGATTAGTTTAGTCAGCTTGACTGACCAACAAACAGTAGGAATCAGGGCCAAGTTCATTCTAGTTTTCTGCTCTTGTAAACATTCAAAGTTATTCCCTCCTCTACTCTGATGGCAATTTTCATTATTCTATATCCTCTCATCTCTGAGGATTCCTTTAAATGAGGTTGAAAACAACCACGAAATTCAGAAGTTAGTGGAGACAGTAACACTGGCATACGGACAGTCAACACATTGTACGTTTTACTTCCTTAAGAAAGCAGTTGAAATCCTGCTAAACATTCTTTCCTGACGAATTTAAGGGATAGGCAGCAAGGATGTCGTACAAGTTTACTGCACAAGCTGTGACAGAGCTCTCAGTTCTGTCACAACCAGAGTTATCAAACAAATTTATCAGGTAATACCAGATTTTGAAAATACAAATCAGATTTCTTAGAATTATCAATGAAAAGGAACTGCAGGTATTGGATTAAATAGTATGTAAATCTCAAAACTAAAGCTTGAAGTAAAACTCTTAAATGAATATTTAAGAACATTTTGAAGGTTTTTTTGTAGTCTGAGATTATGTGTGCAAGACTAGAAATGCACAGGTTTGTCAACCTGTATATACTGTCCAGGAAGTGTAACTGGCTCTTGATATCTCTACATCTCTGAGATACAACTAAGCAAAGAATAAGAACTCAGAGGTAAACGCAATTATATGGTATGGTATAAGAAAGTCATAGTTATGATAGGAAACATTTCAGAACATGAGACAGCTAGAAACAAGAGAAAACTTTAAAAAGCTTGCAAGGAAGTTATTTTGGTGTCAAAAATATGATACTGAAGATACTTAACAGAACTACCCAGAGAATCTGGGAAGATTCAAGTCATCCTGACTATTTCACTCCCTCCAATTTTGTACCTCAATTCCTTAATTTCTACAATAGATTTTCAGGTTTCTATCCTCCTGATGGATCAGGAACTCAAGGTAGACCCTGACTCACAACTGTGATTGTATTTAACTGACTTTTTTGGTTTAAGAGATCATATTAATAGTGCATGGAAAAAGAAGCTTCCAAGAATGTACAATGTGGATCATAAGAATGCCAGACAATATTCAATGATCAAAATGTCTGACAAAGCTCTTGAGCAACTATGGTTCTGCCATGTAATGATAATCACATTCTGTAATATTCATAGTTAAAGAAAGAAAAAGATTAATAGGGATTCCTAAAGCACATCACGTTTTTTCCTCACAACTGCTTTGACAAAAGAAAATGGATATATTTTAACATTATGTAAGTGGAGAGTCTACTCTGCTTACAACACCCAACGGGCAAAGAGGGATGTCACACCCAGGAAGAATGCATCTGGTTTACAGATAAATTGCTTAGTGTAAACAGTCAACGCATCAGAGGCTACAGCAGATAATAAAAACTACTTCGGCTTTACCAAGGTGCCTGCCAAGGACAGGACAAATGCCTACCAAATTTGTCTTTCACTAACACAAAAATAGCTTCCTAACAGGAACACTTTGTCTGTAAAATCACAAAGACGATTCTTCTTTTCTCTTAAGAGGATCACAGAATTACTGCCAAGATGGGTGAACTCTTGAAAGGACAGAAGTAACATTCTCATCTACGAATGCCTGCAGGTTGTATGCTATAGATAATGATATTTATAATGTTCGGGTGGAGACCACCTGAACTAGTTTCCTGATGTCAAAAAAAAGTTTGCAAATTAAAACACCCAACCATATACTGACTTACTCTGAAAGTAAAAGGATAATGAGTCCAATAAATACAATTCAATTTACTCAGTCTTAGAAGTTGTTCATGAAGGCCCCAAATGAAACTGTGCTGGTTATGACAGTAAAAGACAGTATATGCTCTTGAAAAGTTTATAATCAAAACAAATGAAACAAGCATTACTTCCATTTTAAAGACAGCCAATCAAGATACAGTCTTTTGATCATGAAATGGTATCTGTTTTACTAACAGGTATAACATTGAATTATTTGAAATGTTTTGATGCCTTCCCCCCCACAAAGCTGATAACTGATCTCAAAAGCCTACAAAAAAAAATCAGAAAACAGACTTGGGATTTTCCTTGCAAAACTCATCTTCCTCCCACAAAGAGGAGATAATATCTCAGAAATTGGCTTGACATGCCCTTTGCAGGACAACAATTTCTTCCTCTTCACTTTCCATAATTTGAAGAACTTTTAAGACTTTGCTAGAACCTGAACTGAAGCAATATTCCCATAAAACTCTTCAGCAAACTATCAGTTACCCAAGAATACATAAGACCTTCACAGAATCACAAAAATAATCAGAACAGACTTTCCCACTTCTTTTTCAATAGACAGAACCTTTCTAACCTAGCTGATCTGGCAGATCAAAATATCTAAGGAAGATGCTAAAATGCAAATGCTTTTGTGAGAAATTTCATACAAGTCACTCACTCTGGTAAGAGGTCATACCAAATTTCACTTCTCCCATGATAAAATTTCCTCCCAAGGAGAATCGAAAGATGGCATCTCTAGGGAGACATAAAACTATTAAAGAGCGTCCAAAGGAGGGCTACAAAGATGGTGAAGGGTCTAGAGTGCAAGATGTATGAGGAGCGGATGAAGTCATTTAGTTTGTTCAAGCCTAGAGAAGAAGAGACTGAGGGGAGGCCTCATGGCGGCCTGCAGCTTCCTCACGAGGGGAATGGAGGGGCAGGCGCTGATCTCTTCTCTCTGGTGACAGTGACAGGACCCGAGGGAACGGCATGGAGCTGCGACAGGGGAGGTTCAGGCTGGGTGTTAGGAAAAGGTTCTTCACCAAGAGGGTGGTCGGGCACTGGAACAGGCTCTCCAGGGAAGTGGTCACAGCACTGAGCCTGCTGGAGTTCAAGAAGCGTTTAGACAACGCTCTCAGACATAGGGTCAGATTTTTTGGGTGGTCCTGTGTGGAGCCAGGAGTTGGACTCGATGATCCTTGTGGGTCCCTTCCAACTCAAGATATTCTATGATTCTATCTAGCCAAAGCATAAAGCAGATAATGTTGGAAAACACTGTACATCAAACGACCAAGAAAACAGGTGAGAAAGTAGAAATTTGAAGGAATTAAAATATCTGCCTAGGGAGATGCCATGCTACTGGCCCCTTGATTAAAATATAATAGAAGTTTCAGAAACGCTGAGGTGGCAACATTTTATTTTAAATGGAAAATAGCTGGTTTTAAGCAAAGCCAAGAAATTATGATGGACTCAAAATGCCGTTGCACCCTACTCAAAGCCCTAAGCAAATTGCAGGCTGAACAGACATGCGCCCTGTATGGAAAGAGATTACATCCATCCCAGGTTCACAGGCATGGTGATCCCTTCCTGTTATAGCAAGGTAAAGGGGAGAAAATCAACTTCTCTTTTTTTCCCCACCTACGTGAAGAGAGTATGACTGGCTTGCTCTACTACTTCGACAGAGCAAGAGAGGGTTGTCACCCCAGTCACACTCACCTATTTTGACATTCAAATACACCTACTAGACCCCAATAAAAACCTGTGAAATCCATAATGAGTATTGCTGCATTCACATTCCTTACACAGAAACTTGAGGAAGAAAACGATTATTTTTGCCTCTATCAATAGTGACTAGCTTACTGCCAAGTAACCTACATGAACCAAGCTGGCCTGTCAGTCACTTGTGTACTGTTATAACCTGCCAACAGCCAAAGAATGAGAGTAGTCAAAGAATTAAAGAATTTCTAAACACTGTTGCTGCAAGATGCCTCAATCACTCACTTAGATGTATTCGAAATCGCAACTTCTATGTAAGATGACCCCAAATCCTATTTTGTAATCTGTAAGACACATTCTCTCACCTACAAGAGTTTGCCTGTTGAAAACTAGAAGTGAAAGCAGTTTAGGAACACAAAGTGTTTAAATGCTTAAGAATTCCAGAGAACTGCATCGGAAGTTGGCATGGAAAGAAAGAATTAGCTCATGGAGAAAAAAGAAAGAGGTAATGAACACATATCCAAGAGAATAACAGACAATGTGACAGGACTAACAGCAACAGCACGCAGGAAGAGAAGTAGTGCTTCATTTGCTAAGACTAAGTAAAGAAAAAAGATTAGGGAAAAGCAAAGAATGAAAGAGGAGAAACAGCACTCACAGCAGATTAATAAAAACTACTTTAGAATCAAAGTGAACCCTAAATCATTTGATTCTTCTAGATTTATATTCTCTCTTAATAGAAAAGACATGCTTTCATTACCTTTCTTTCGAAAGAGTGCATTTAGATAGTTTTCTGCTTGGCATTCAATCTTATCAGTGTTGGACTGGCCCTGAGATGACAGTTCCTCCGTAGGCGTTGACTGTGAAGAACCGATAACTGATGCACGATCCTAGAAGACATATGAAGATTATAAAATCTTTCAGAATTTAGTCTATTGACAGTACAATGTACAATTAAGTTATTGAGCTACTGAATGAAGAATCACTAAAAAGATTTTTACTACTTTGCCTCATAAACAAACCATCTTGATTCAAAATGCAGTAATAACCTATTTGCAAAATTTAGTTCTCCGATTCTTACTTTCATACCAAAAATTAGGTGTTGGGGAGTCATGCTTGATATCATGTTCATACTTACACTGACTGTTTCTTTGTGTAAATTACAAAAGGAACATTTCTCATCCATAGACCAGTCAGTTAGCTCTTCTGGCTCACAGTCTTAAAAGAAAAAAAAAAGCTAGATGTTTTAAACATGTAAAAATGGATTTAGAGAACAAATTACACATCCTACAATTCTCTTAACTAAGTTCTATTGTAATCTAATATGCATTTATTGGTACAATGTAGTCAATAGTATTCAATTCTTCAGATATTTCTGAAGTCTAGTCTGGCTCATATGGTTCACCTTTCAAATCAGAGGGCATCTTCCTTAAAATGAAAGGTAAACCCATACATTTCAGTTGATTACCTACCACAGTTACTGGAGGCATCTGAGCACAGTAAATTAAGTTCTGAAACCCAGTCATTACTCCTTTTAAGGAAAGTCTGCAAGCCTATACCAAACTAAGCTAGGAATTAGGATATAGTCTCCTAACTTTCCAAGCAACGTGCTGTATTTACAATATTTTATTTTATACCACCACTACAAATAAATCAAAACCCTACAATCACTTGTAATGCTTTATTTATTCTGATAAAAACACAAAGTATTTTAAAGTTATCAGAAAACATACTTTACTCTTGAGGGAATACAGGGCTTCAACAGATCTGAGTGGAGAAGTACCATCTACTTCTACTTTCTTTAATCAAGTTAAGCACAATTTAAAAATTTTAGTTTTCTACCATATACTCTTCTTTTCCCAAACCACCAATCACTACAGATTTTCCAAAACTGACTGTGCTAATAGTGAAAATTAATCTTCTAATTTCTTTAAATTTACTCATGGCAAGTTATTCCACTCTGTTTTTGTGGCAACACTGTTCTTACACCTAAACAGTTATCACTCAGGGGTATTTAACACATTGATGTAGTTACAGAGAGTATCATTATCCCCACTTTAGCCTAGCAAAATGAAGTGTAAACCAATCCACCTGGTTTTCTCTTATGAGACTCCACCCTATCTTCTCTGCACCATTCCCACTTGAACTCCTGTTTCCTGGAGACAGGTGACCAACGTCTCAAGATAATGCCCTTCTTTTACATTCACACCAGTCTTTCTTAAACTGTACCCTTCCTACAGTACCCTAATTGTGCACAAGTCTTGATCATGGCCCCATCATTTTGGCCAGTGAATATTCACCTCATTAACTACACCAAGGTCATCCTCCATCCCAGTCACTTCCAATTCATGCACTTAGAAATATTTGTTTTCCTTATTAATTACCAAATGTTTCTTCTTTTTTTCTGTATCACTAAATTACAACTACAGTTCTGTTAGGGAGGTTCTTGAGGTTATCTGCTTTCAAGATTGCATACTGTGGTGGGCTGACCTTGGCTGGCTGCCAGACTCCCACCCACTACTCTCACTCCTCAGCAGGGCAGGTGGAAAAATAAGATGAAAAAGCTCATGGGTCAAGATTAATGCAGAGAGATCACTTACCAATTACAGTCATAGGCACAACAGACTCAACTTGGGGAAAGTAAATTTAATTTATTGCCATTTAGAACAATTTTCATAATGAGAAAAATGCAAAACTAAACACCTTTACCCCCTTCTTCCCTGTCAGTCCTTCATTCCCAACTGTCTCCTCCCCAGCCCCAAATGGGGCAAGGAGCATAGAGAGCATAGGGGTTGCCATCAGTTCGTAAGAGTTCTTTTCTCTGCTGCTTCTTCCTTCTTGCATTTTTCCCCTGCTCCAGGATGGGATCCCTCCCACAGGCTTCTTAAAATTGCTCCAGCGTGGGTCCTTTTTATGGGCTGCAGTTCAAGGAATGCTCCAGTACAGATCCTTTCCATAGGGCACAGTCCTTCAGAAATAGACTGCTCCAGCGTGAGCTCCCCATGGGCTGCAGTTCCTTCCAGAAACTTGCTCCTGGGTGGGCTCTCCAAGGGCTGCGGTTTCCTTCAGCTCACATCCACCTGCTGCAGCATAGGGTCTATTTGCTCTGGTGCAGCTCTCCCAGGGCTACAGGTTCTTTCCACTTCACTGTGGTCCCCTCCATGGGCTACTGCAAGGGAATCTCTGCTCCAGTACCTGGAGCACCTCTTCTCCCTCCTCTGACCCTGGTGTCTCAGGAATGTTTCCTCACATTCCTCCTCCATCCCCATTCCTCTCTCACAACTGCTGCATAGTTTGCTTTTTTTTTTTTTTAAAAAAACCTCTCTCAAATACATTATCAGAGAGGTACCACCAAAAATAAAATGAGTCTGAAAAAAAAAAAAGAGGTTCCTAAGTTGAACATAACTAGATTTAAAGATATAATACTGAGTTACATGGGTTAACTCAGCTCTCAAATGCTCATTTATAGCAGAATTCTGTATTAACAACCTGCTATATACGTCCAGGGATGCAAAAAACCAGCAGTTTTGACAGGTTGGACTGCTGATGATCAAAGAAAAAAAAAGACATGGGATTTTCCCAACTGCACAGCAAAAACAACAATTTATTTTTGCTAAATTAACCTATACACCCCTATCAGAACTATTCTTTCAGGATGCTGGCATATAAAAAACTTCATACACACTATACGTTTATAGCAACTTCATGTTTTCGTAGTTTTCCTTGCAAACACAGTACAGACTACTTACGAATGTTGGGAATGTGTGTGTAACTCCAAGACAGGTTTTATATTTATCAGAGAAATTCTTCTGCCTTGGAATCCTGAAGTTCCACTGGTAAAAGTCTAATTGGAGAGCAATCTTTGAGTGTCACCAAACAAGCAACACTTCAGAAGTGTCAGCTCTACATGACACTAGAGTCATTACTTATTTATTTATTAAGAATCCAGTGAGTTAAAGAAAACTGCCATCAGAATAACAACTCAAAAATATATGGGCGATTGATCAATTCTGAGCTTCTCTAATAGAAATACTTTGGAACTTAACAAAAAGAGAAGAGAACAATTGCTACTTATAAAAAGAATGGTTAAAAAATCATAATGCTGATGAAAAGAGAAAGCCTAAATGCTTTGTCAGGGACTGTCTCCTAACATTCAAGTCATACTTCAGGAAAAAGACAACACAAGAAATAAAGAGAAGAGAAGAAAGGCTCTTTGCCATAACAAAATTATTTCAAACTGTCCTCTCAGACACCTTCCTTCAGAGCTGCAGTGTTTCAGCAGCAGCACAGCAAAGTCAAATCAGCTTGTGCGCATTAATGCTGTCTCTTCCAGCTCAATGGAATAAAAAAAGAAAAGCTACACATGCTTGCCTTTATGTCCAGTCTTTCGTTTGTTAATGTTAGATCAGCTGTAGACCTAGACTCATTGCAACTGACTTCATGTACCACAGATATCTTCTGAAAGAGTACTCTCAAAACAAAAACAAACCACCACAACAAAAAAACCCACACAACCAAACATCTTATTCCTCACCTCAGACCAGTGTTTATCCAAGAAAAAAAAGGCAAATTCACAGAAGAAACTACCAGGGCTGTTTCTTGATGTATGAAATACATCGAATGCCGGGCATACAACAGTCTCAGGTCACCATTAGAGGAAACATACTGATGTCAGTATTAGTTTTTTGCTACAGATAGACAACCATGCTCTCAGAAAGATCAGAGACACAGATGGCCTTTCTCTTGGCTGCATTCAATTTAGGAGCATGATTATTCCCTCCCCCATTTTATCTTGCTTGGGGTCAGCTGATAAAAGATTTGGTGACAAGCTAAAATACCAGCCAGCCCATGAGAAAAAGTTGTTAGACTGTGCAAAGAGCATTTTAATACTAAGCATGGTTCAGATTCAAACTAATGTCATTTACTACAAAGTTGTTAAGCCCATTTCCTTTTTAAAATAAAATAGCAACCTTTGACAAAAACTACCTGTTTTCAATTCTTAAGCCATCAAACCTTTCCCCCCAATTTTTTTTCCCCCAAAGTCATGTTGACTTAAACAAATTAACATCTGTAGTACTGAACAGCTTTCACGTTTACCTCTTAAAATGTGAAAGTCTAGTAAATCTAAATATAAGATAGCTTAAAAGAAGTCCAACTTACACTTTCCAGGATTTTCTGCATTATTACAATGTCCCAATAAATTTTCCAGCTCTGTCACAATTCCAAACAAATCCCCTTTTTCATATGGCACTACTGTTTCTTAATAAGTACATTAAAATATCCAAAGTATTTATCATGTTCCTTCATCTTTTTAATTTCATAAAAACTTGACTACTAGTAAATATTCATGTTTCTAATGTAAATTTTTACCCTAAAACCTTCACTATGAATAAATACCCAAGAACAACTTAGAAAAAAAAATACAGCACATTCTCAAATAAACCTTTCATCCTATATTTTTTTTTTTCGCCTAGCAGAGGAAGAGTGGTGAGAGCTGTGTTTTCCCCATACTAGTGTTTTTCCTCTGCCTATAAGAGACCAGAATCCTCTCTTCCCAAATCTCACCCAAAATCCCAGCACACAATTCAAAAAGAAGAAATACACACATACCAGAAAAAAAGCTTTCTAACAGTTTAGCTGAACATCCATAAGTAGAATGTAAAGAATAACAATTTACATGCAAATCTACTTAGGTGAAAATGGGTATAAACAAAGGATTAGGAAGCCCTAAGGACTCAATGACACAAGAAGCCTCAAGCAGTTCTGAGCATGACCAAGGTTGAATGCCAAGACATAGAACCTCTGCAACCAGAAGACACGCTATCAAAGCAGTCAGGAAAAAAAATGGTGATGAATAATAGAGGTAATGATAATCATTTAAGCAAACAAGTCCTACATACACAACATGTAAGAATTTTAAGATAATGAAAAAAAATCTTGCCATCTTCAGGTTATCTGTTATCACGGCTGGCTATTAGTTTGGCTGCTTAGTAAGAAAGTTTCTAAGGTTTACAAGATACTTTCTTCGAAAGGTAAGAAGACTAGTAAAACTGAAACGTACCTTTTACCATTTAAATTTGCTATAATTTATTTTTTCCTCAAGCAGCTTCAGGTACAATAATATAACCTATAGATCAAATACTATTTCAAGACAGAACTAAGGAGGAAATATACCAGTTAATACACTCACATTACATTTTATCCATATCACTTTTTTGTTACATAAAAATACATAAAAATTAACAATATAAGAGAAAAATGCTATTGTAGCCAAGAGGCATGTATTTCAGCTGATTCTCACATATTTCCGGACAAGAAAGATGTTTAATTTCTTGATCTTTATTCAAAGAAACATACACTCCTGCTGATAAAGCATAATGGTGCATGTTGATAGTACTGGTCCAGTGGTCACGATGAGCAGAACGGATCCCTTACAAGATGTACTGATTTAGGCATGTTGCTAAGAATCTAAAAAACATGGCTTCTATTCTATATACCAACTATAAATTTTAACTGAGGTAAATTTACTTTGTCTCTTAGTTTCATTATCTGTAAAATGGAAAAATGGCACTTGAATTGTGATAGGGGAAGATTTATTGTCAATCTTACTCAAAAGTTCTATATTAATCTTTATAATGCAATTCAGATGTTAATTTAGAAACAGCTCTGCATCCTGTAAGGTCTACCTCTTCCATATTTGTAGAGAACATAGCAATCTCTTTCAAACTGTTATAGTATCTATATCTATAAAAACGAACCAAAAATAATAAGGCAAGGAGAGCATCCCACCATCCTTCATCTCTTCTGCAGATGCTCCAGAGCTTAAAACAGTTTCACAGGTGTGTCAAATATATAGAAAGAGGCTTTAACTGTCCAAAAATTCAGGCACATTACTGACATTCTGACAAATGAGAGAGGGAAGAAAAAAAAAAAACACTTAATAGTTTACATTTCAGATCAACATGAAGTTAATCTGCAGGACAACAAAGCCACTAGGGTATCAAAGATCCACTGCAAACAATGAAAATAGCAGATCACCTTAAATAGAAGGTCACAAGAAATCTTCAGCTTATTTATCTCATGCTGTTGAAGCTTTTCCCTTAAGAAGTGATGCAACATACATGAAGCAACTCTAAAGTAGTAATGTAACACTTTATGGTAGACTATTGGGCTCCTTGAGTTGTAACGCTTATATTCTGGTCTTACACTTGGTGCTTTGTCTTCTTACGCAAAAGCCCAAAAGCGTACTGAATTTTCTTTTGAACTGTAAACCCTTTGATGCAAGACAATAATAAAGCTTAAATCACTAATCAATGTGAAGCCTAACACATAGCAACCCATTAGAATTACAACCAGAAAAAAAAGATATTGTATGCTATTATAAGGTTAACATTGCCCTGTTCCCTTTCCAAAGGGTAACTTGCTTGTTTTTAATCACAGCAAATGGGAGTACCACTCAAGAAAACAAGCTTTAGCCCAAATTTACACATTTCTTAAATGTTTTCAAGAGTCTGATTAGTGGCATGCTTAGTTTTATAAATGGCAGAAAACTATTCTTAAAATAGCAGTAAAGTAATATTTCAAGTTCTCTCCCTTCCCTTGAAAATAGTGTTACGCATATGATACAGGCCAAGGAACTTACACTACACAGAGGACAGAACCACAGCCAAGTTAAAACAATCATTCCAAACCTATTCTAAGCAAACATATACAGTATATAACACATTGCCTCATGTACTAGCAGTATATAAATTACAAACTTTATAAACTACACTATCAAATAAAATTGTGAGGAAATTACATGGAACATTTTGAAGGTTTGTTAACAGAAATAACGCTTTTTTAAAGCCATGAAAGTTATTTTGACAGTACACTTCTTTCAACACTTCAAGTCGATTTTTGCTGGATTTTCCTCCCCTGCTTTTGTTAAAGACTGATAACATCTGGCTCTTTAGTTAAGTATTTATTAACACTTATTCCAACAAAACCAAGCCCATTTGGACTAAGGGTTGTCTTACACAAGAATCATGGATAAAATTGTTTTCATAGAAAAGATTAAACTTTCTTGACTACTATAAAAAGCTGGCATTCATAATCTTCCTTTTTACAATTAATGTTGATAGAGAAGACAAGAAGCTGCTCAGCTTACTTTCTAAAAGCTGTCCAGAGAATGAAGCTGGAGATGCAATATTCCACTAAAGTATATCTTTCTCATGAGAGCTACTCAGGAAAGCTTAACTAATTCCAAATTTCCTTGCATAAGATGACCTAGGTATCATTTTACGTAGTGTTTTGCCTATGCACCGTACTGACATGAACATGATGAAAAATACATTAAAAAGAAAAACAACTGAAGACTTCCTTTTTTTAAAAAAAATAAAAGTAGAAAATAAATCATTTTACACTTTAAAGTACCTCTAACTAAAACAAAGAGATCATTGCACTAAAAGCTGGCTCATTTACCTTCAAATAAACTGAGGTCTCTTCGTAGCCTTGGTCCATAAAGCCCTTCTAAAATACTTTCAAAACCTGGAAACAAAAGAAATATTTAGAACAGTGAATCAAAGGTTTCTTTTAAAAAGAAAGCAAATTTGAGAACGCTGGCAACAAATATTCTCTCAAATTCCAAGAGCGATTTCAAAAATTGTTGCATTTATCACACAAATGTTTACTCCTGACACTACAGTACCATTCCACAGAATTAGAAGATAAACATAAGACAAGGCAATTGCCATCTGCACAGTCAGCCTATTAAGCCATGCCCTAACAACCTCATTAGACTTAAAATAACTACCACAGAATCTTAAAGGTGGGAAGATTAACCTCATAGCTCTACACAAGTGAAGTCTTTCTTACATTGAGAATGAGAAGTCAGGAAGAAGAGGGCAGGAGGAGATGGAACTTCAAAATCAGGAACTTTTCATTTAGGATCACCACCAATTACATTATCTGAATAGGCTAGCATTTCTACAAATATAAAAAAGAAAGCATATTTTGCTTCTGATGTTATAACAGTTCTCTCTAGTCCTGCGTACCTGTACAAAAATGTTTTAAAATTGAAGATTAGATAAATCCAATTATTTTCTAGATTTACCAGATAGTCTCTTAGTTATGTGGTAAAATCATATATTGCATCAGGGGAGAAGCGAGACAGAGCAAACCAATTACAAAAAACACAAAACCAAAAAACCAGAAGAGGACATACAAGACAACTGATGAAATATGGTGAGAATTTACAACATCATCAGTATAACGGAAGTTTTGTTCAATGTAGGAAGAATTTTCAAATGCTCTCTCTTCTCTCTTACAGACATCTATATAATAAGCCTATTTTCAACTAAGAGGCTAATTCAAAGCAGCATTTGATAGTTCTTATTCTTCATACTCAAGACCTGTCTATATTAAAGATGGAGCTACCTTACAGCACTTTGCTAGACTATTTTATTATCCTACTACATAAAAGATACCACCAGTATCTTCAGGAAATGACTGCCTACCTGTGATGCCCCCCATCTACAAGCAACGTTTACTTTTTGTTTTAGATTGTATGTGCACTAGTATGAGGAGGAATTCACCGTACCTTAAGTATCAAGTCAAATAATATATTAAAATCCTAATATAGATAAGTCATCTTAACACAGGAGCTGTTCAGCCTGATGTTGTGTTAAAAATTCACCTTTCAGTTTTGTATAATTCCATGGGTTTTATATATGAATTACATTATTAAATTCAATTGACTAATTATACTTACTATAATTATATGATGAGATATAGATATATTTCTATTTTAGGTTTCCTTTTTTTTTTTTTTTTGAAATANTTTTTTTTTAAATACAGTCTACAAAAATTAGAAAGCAAAAATCCAAGGTCCAAGCATACATTAAAAATTATGTTAAAAAATTACACTGACTGAGATTCAATGTTATATAAATTCAGATCATATTAGCATTTCACAAATTCCTAGTTCTTCTGGCTCGAAAAGCAAGAGAGGAAATCTTATGTTGAGAGATCAATTCCCCAAACAAGAGTCTGAAAACGTAAAATACACTACGTGTATTATTATGATCATGAATGTTATAAACAGCAAGCCACTTGAACTCAGCAGCTAGCCAGTACTTAGATTCTTGCAAGTTACAGTTCACTGGAGTGAAGTATTGCTTGGAAACAGTTGTGCTCATTCCAGAAGAACAAATACTAACTCCCATTTTTTTTAGTACTTTTTAAGTGAAACACCAGGAAATTTGTTTACAATTCCAATCAGCACCCAAAAAACTCCTTGTTTTTTTGGACACCTATGTTCTTCCCCACCTCCAGGGGTGTGGAGCACGTTACTTGTTTCTGCCTTTACTATTGGACTTACATGCATCTGCTTGCTCTAATGCCTGCTCCGGCCTGTGCAAAAACCCATGAGTACACAAAACCCAGCCCTGCAAAACCTTGTTCTTCCTTAACAAAACTGCTAATAGCCTTCCATGCATCTTGTACTATGGATAGTAATTAGCACAGCTTGCTTTTTTTGTTCTCCCTCCTGAAAAAAGGAGGCACCCATCCACTTGGGATGGTTCACCAAACTTAGTTCCATCCTACCCACCCGAAGTGGCACTTCTCTTACCTGTCCTCCCAGAACACCCCCACGGAGCCACAAGCTTGACTTGCTCAGTGTGATCATTTGCTTCCCCCAACACCTCTCGAATACTGGATCCTTACTTTTCAAAGTTTATTTGTATGTTTACAATCTAGTCTTTTCCCAGAAAAGATGTACACTTCCTTCACTTTAAGCAGTTTTCTACCAAGTTCCTCTGCTGCTTTTCAGCAGGACTGATGACAATTAATTTAGCCTAAACAGGAAGAGTACATTTTAGTTTCTCATACAGCTGCTGATGAGTATATGCCAGCACCATTTCATAAAATATAACTACTCAAACCCAGGAATTTCAATAAACCTTTGTTTTATTGGAAATGGAAGTAACAGTTTTGGAACTCTTCAAAACTGAAGAGCCTCCAGACACCAATCAAATGTACTTTGCTTATATACCCGTAATTCACCAAAAACAAAACAAAAAAATATAAGTTCGTTTTACAGACGTAACAGACATACACAATCTCCACCCCTGGTCCCTTCGGACCACGCCCCGTAGGGTTTAACATTGCAACGAACTCCTCCCCTTGCCTCTGGCCTACCTAGCGGCAAAGGGTTCCAGCTCTAGCATTTCCTAGAGGGAACGTTGGCAGTGATGGCGTTTGTCTTCCCAAGAAACCATTATGCGTGATGAGCCCTGCTTTCCTGGCAGTGGCTGAACACCTGCCTGCCCATGGGAAGTAGCGAAAGAATTCCTAGTTTTGCTTTGCTTGCACATGCTGCTTTTGCTTTACCTAGTAAACTGTCTCCACGTCGCTTGGAGGCTGATTGCTTCCTTGACTCCAAACTGCCTTTCACAACTACTGTTAATTTATCCTTGACACTTTTTGGATCCAAACTGAAGAGAAACAGTATTATCTATCTATTATCTTGCAATGCCCCAGTCTATTTAATTCCCTTTACCTCTAACACATTTGTTACTTGTCTTCTTGTATCTTCCTATAAGAGAAGTATCAGCTCTATTCACTATTTGACACCCTTTATGATCCAAGTCATGTTCCCCACTAATTTTCGTAAGCAGTTTATGATACTGCTAGTCTTTTAACAGTTAAAAAAAAAAAGTTTCCCTAGTTTGCTTTTCTGAACAAAGTTGTGAACCTCCCCTACAACTAGTTGCACCCTCCCCTAATGATCACCCTCTACCAAATCTGCTGCTTTCCTCACTCAGGGTGAGGGTAAGGACTCCCAGGACAAGGCAGGCTGGAAGTTGTGGCTTCCAGCAACAGGAAGAGGGCTCTCTTTTTCCATTGGTAGCTCTTCAGGTGCTGAAAAGGCACACATCCCAGGGAACAGGTGAGGAGGAACAAGTTCTGTCAGGTTTGGCATTTAAGCCTGATCCATGGGTCCACAAACAATGCTGCTAAAAGGAAGCAATGGCCAATAGTCGTTGTAGACTTCCGCACGTGTGGGTTGAAGGCTTCCTTCCACACACAGGACAGATCGGCTGGTTGTCTTCAAAGGCCTGCTGCTTGCCTGGGGTCCAGATCTAAGACACTGCAGAGAGACTTTTACAGTTCACCTGACCACTGCAATGTTATTTGTTGCTCATCTACACGGCCACCATGATACTGCCAAGGGAGATCTTCAGTAGATCAGAGTTAACTACAGGCATCCAGGTACAATAGTGAAGGACATTGGAGCCCAGGTGTTGATCCAGGGAAAAGGCTTTGACAGGAGCAAACATCCTGCGAGTAACCATCTGACTATCTGGCTGCAGGCAGGACTTCAGCTTTTACGACAATAAGATTCTCTGTGAGAAAGCAAGTGCTCAAGAGAGACAAGATCCATTTGGTAATGCAAATCATCATTGCCAAAAGGCTTGCCTCGTAACCAGAGCTTCAAACTATGTTTGTCAGGGAAGTGCAGACTGAAGCCGAGGAAGTGGGAGAGCAGCAGAGAGGGTAAAGACACAGGACAACACACAAGTGAGGCTCTTACAGCCACCCCGAAACAGTTGCATAAACAGGGACACATCTTAAGTAGCATCTCACAACTGAGACTGTAAGCATGTTTTCAACAAATTTCTTTGAGTGACTCAGACTAAGTGCTAGGAGAACATCCAAGAATACGTATCATGTAATAAATAGAAGCTGACATTTGAGTACCACTCTCAAACACACCACTTGGCAGGTATGCAGTTAGCAAGGTAATTACAATACAGTTGGGAAAGAGAACAGTAGCATATGTGCAGGTTATATTAAAATGTTTTTGATAGGTTTGGTATACTCTACATCAAATTCATTCCTGGATTCCCCTAGTCTTGTTTATCGCCATATTAATTGCAGTATTTTTAATCTTTTCTTTTCAAGAGGAAGCCCATTTCGTAAAAGCAGATATATTTCCATCCATTTTGACTCTCATTCCTTCATAAGTCTCTTTTTTTTCCTTGATTTTCATGTTCCTGTATCAGCATTAACCCAATTGTATGTCTTCAGCTACAAGGGTGTACTCTTTCTTTGGGGGGTGGGGGGGAGGGAGTCACTGTATTTGAGACACTTTACTACAACTTAATCCTTATTCAGTAAAATAAATTTATGTCTTTTTCCTTGCTCTTTTACTCTATGCTAGAACACATTAATACTAAATCTCAGTGAAGGGCCTCACAAGGCTTCGGCAAACTACAATAACTACAATTGATGTGAGGCTATATTGAGGTGCTTGTCTACAGCCACTTGCAACAGGGGAACTGGGAATCCATGCAGCTCGCTACTCCACTGTAGGCACTGTGGAGAGAAGGGAAAGGGTGACGGGAGGGGGGAAGGAACATCCGTGAAGGAAACTGCTTATGTGATTCATACTAACTTTTCAGCATTAAGGTGAAAAATAGAGCAGTAATCTATCAGAAGAGATCAAAGAATCATGGAATGGCTTGGGTTGGAAGGGACCTTAAAGATTATCCAGTTCCAGCCCCCAATGCCATGGGCAGGGACACCTCCCACTAGACCAGGTTGCCCAGGGCCCCATCCAGCCTGGCCCTGAACACCTCCAGGGATGGGGCATCCACAGCTTCCCCGGGCAGCCTCTTCCAGTGCCCCACCTCCCTCTGAGTACAGAATTTCCTAATGTCTAATCTAAATCTCCCCTCTTTTAGTTTAAAACTATTCCCCTTGTCCTATCACTATCTCCCCACATAAAAAGTCACTCTCCATTATTTTTTTTATTTTTTTAAAATAAGCCCCCTCTAAGTACTGAAAGACCGCAGTGAGGTCTCCCTGGAGCCTTCTCTTCTCCATGCTGAACATCTCCAGCTCTCTCAGCCTTTCTTCATAGGAGAGGTGCTCCAGCCCTCTGATCATCTTTGTGAGTGCCATGGTTTTGGCTGGGACAGAGTTAAACTTCCTTTGTAGAGGCTCACACAATGCTGTGTTCTGGATTTTTGATGAAGATAATGGCAATGTTTTCAGTTGCTGCAGAGCAGTGTTTGTACAGAGCCAAGGACTTTCCAGCTCCTCGTATTGCCCTGCCAGCGAGGAGGCTGGGGGTGCACAAGGAGCTGGGAGGGGACAGGACCAGGACAGCTGACCCAGACTGACCACAGGGATATTCCATGCCATGTGGTGTCATGCTGAACAATAAAGCTGGGGGGGCTGGCCGAGGCAAAGGGGGGCTGCTGCTCAGGAACAGGCTGGGCATCGGTCAGCAGGTGGTGAGCAATTGCATTGTGCATCATTTGCTTTGTATATTCTTTTATTATTATTACTTTCCCTTTCTTTTCTGTCCTGTTAAACTGTCTTTATCTCAACCCATGAGCTTTTACTTTTTTCTTCCTTCCAATTCTCTCCCCCATCCCACTGTGTATGTGGGGGGGTGCATTGTGAGCAAACAGCTGTGTGGTGCTTAGCTGCTTGCGGGGTTAAACCACAACAGTGGCCTTCCTCTGGACCCACTCCAGCAGGTCCACATCCTTCTTGTGCCATGACCCCAGACCTGGATGCAGCACTCTAAGCAGGGCCTCATGAGGGCAGAGCAGAGGAGGTCAATCACCTCATCAACCTGCTGCCCACGCCTCTGTTGATGCAACCCAGAATGCACTTGGCCTTCTGGGCTGTGAGCACACATTGCTGGCTCATGTTGAGCTTCTCGTCCACCACAACCCCCAGGTCCTTCTCTGCAGGGCTGCTCTCAATGAGTTCTTCTCCCAATCTGTACTCATGCCTGGGATTGCCCTGACCGAGGTGTAGCACCTTGCACTTGGACTTGTTGAACTTCATTAGGTTCACATGGGCCCACCTCTCAAGCCTGTCCAGGTCTCTTTGGATGGCATGCCTTCCTTCTGTTGTATCAACTGCACCACTCAGCTTGGTGTCATCTGCAAACTTGCTGAGGGTGCACTGGATCCCACTGTCTATGTCATTGATAAAGACATTAAACAGCACCGGTCCCAGGACGGACCCCTGAGGGACACCACTCATCATCGGCCTCCACCTGGACACAGAGGCATTGACCGCAACTCGCTGGCTGTGGCCATCCAGCCACTTCTTTATCCACCAAATAGTCTATGCTTCAAATCCATCACTCTCCAAGAGATCAAGATGTCTTGTGGGACTGTTTCAAAAGCCTTACAGAAGTCCAGGTAGATGACATCAGTTGGTCTTCCCTTGTTGACTGATGCAGTCACTCCACCACAGAAGGCCACCAGATTGGTCAGTCACGATTTGCCCTTACTGAAGCTGTGCTGGCTACCTTGGATCACCTCTTTGCCTTGCATGTGTCTTAACATTGCTTCCAGGAGGGTCTGTCCCATGATCTTCCCAGGCACAGAGGTGAGGCTCACTCGTCTGTAATTCCCTGGGTCTTTCTTTCTACCCTTTTTAAAAATGGGAGTGATGTTTCCCTTTTTCTAGTCACAACGGACTTTGCGTGACTGCCAGGACTTCAAATACGATGGAAATATATTAATGGAATGACGGATCATATTGTTCTCATGCCTCCAAATCAAATTCTGTTTTTTCCCTTCTCCAGCCTATTTTCATTTAGATATAGAAAGAGTATGACTGCTGCACACTGCTTTGAAGGACAGGGGCATTCATGTATATTTCCATTTACTACAATGAAACAACACTTTTAGCTTAAAGCACAGCAGCCTCTGGAGGCACCACAGGATCTCAAGTTTCTCTAAAATGTACTTTTGTTAACCTAACCAACAAGGTGAACAGAATTGTATGTTGTAATCTTCCCAACTTTCATGTATCTAAAAATTATCACAATAACTTCCATCTTCCTCCACTCTGTGGCTTACTATGCAAAGAATCACATCTGAATTACAGTAGTTCAAGCTGTTTTACTTAGGTCCAAATCACTTGTTACGTAGCTTTTTAAATAAAATCAGACCTCAACTCTCTTCTCGTTTAAGAAAAAAAACTCTGTTAATAACATGCCTCAAAGAAGGAAGACTGTTGCATACACCTTGTTTTTTGAGTTATTTGATTTTCCATGCAAGTCAAATGAGAAAGTAGAAAAATGCACAATCTAAGCAGCATGGAGTTCAGCACATTAATGCTGCTTTTAAAAGCAAAACTGTAATGTTAAAATAGGTTCAGAACTGCTGATTTTAATTGTTAGAGGACTATAAAAATTAACAAGTGGTCTTTAAAATGTAATTAGGAAAATCCAAAGAATAGGATTATATTTAATGAGATTGTGCACAGCACACAATACCGCCAGACACAGCATTACAATGAAACTTCCTTCTTTTATTTTTTTGGTGTTCTGTAATAGCAGTGTTACATCACCTACTTGTTAAAGTGAGCTGACTACAACTAAGAGTTCAATTCCTGCTTCTGAATCTTCCTTTGAGCCTATGAACATTGCTATCTAGTCTTCATATAAGTTCTGTTCCCATCCTGAAGCTGTACATCACAACCTGTATTTTGAACAGGTATTTCCTAATCTATGAGGACTATTACACAAATTGTATGAGAAGTCTAAGAAACTAAAACCACATTGGGAAGAAATTATGGACAAGTAAGGATCAAAAGGCAGGCTCTGCACACCCCAGGCTACTGTCATAACCAACAGAATAACCTCCTTAACTGCCAGCCTCCTTTCCCCCATATACTTTTATGTCAGTAGCAATAACTTCACGGCAAGGTACTATGCATAAACACACAGTTCAGTCTAAAGCTTTCACTAGTCAGTAGTGATGTTACCATCAAATATAATAAAAAAATTCCCCTGGTATAAGAAAACATCTATGCAACTGAAGAACTTTAATCTTGGTTCTTCTATATCAGATCAAAATTTTTTTTCCCCTTGGCACTTTGTCTTTTATTTAACTGTAAGCGATCCCTTCTGATTATAAAAATACTTTATATAAATGACAAACTTCAGTTATACATGTCCCCATTCTATGCATGTTCACAACTGCATAATTCAGTTTGGTTCAGTAACAGGAGTGTATCCGAGGAAGTTTTGTACTTTGCATTACTAAGCCAGCTATCTTGGATTTAACCAAGCTATACCAGAGAGAATCCAGCTTCTTACTCCTGTCAGGCACTAGATTTATTTAGTTATTCTTAATTGTTTTTAAAAAGTAACCTAGGCAGACAGAACACCAAGTTTCTCAGTCTCTCTGAATGTCTGATTTCTGCTTCTCTTCAAGTTCTATCTTCAATACTTACATCAAAATATTACTTCCTACTCTTGCACTTGTGTTTTATTTCGGCTTGCTTAAAAGGCAAAGAAGTCATCTGCCTTTCCTACAGGTTATCCCTTTGATAAGAAAGGGGCTTGGAGCTCATGTTCACTCATCTTTTAATTTCTAATCATATAACTTTCAGCTTTCCAAAGTATATGCCCCTATTTTACAGGTGCTGCTTGCACTGTGTTCCACCATATTTGACAATGCACTAGGTCATTGGTTCCTCTGAAAAACGCTTATCTACCTATAAGTTTTGCTTTCTTTCCTGTTTCTAAGTGACAACAAAAAAACCTTAATTGCATCAAGAACTTAAACCACTTAAGAATGTGTTCATTAATCATCCACCACCAAGTTCCTTTGGTATGTCAGACCATTCGATTTAGAAAGCATTTTATGACATTTTTGTAGCACTAATTCAAATTTTTGAAGATCATCAAATAGTTATCTCAATCTCCTGCTCTATTACACCTAGTTATCTTTAGCCCATTAGGATACAAACTACAACTCCCTTACAACTTGTTGAAAGGAGAATATTCTGTAGAGAAGAGTTATTTTCACATTCTGTAAGAGTAAAGAGCAGGGTGTTTAACAGACCATCTTAAACTTGACCTTAACATCTGTCAGTTTCTTCTGCCTCTCCCTGCCTTCCACAGGTAGCAGTTGCCCCCCCACTCTCCCAAGCTACAGATGGGTTCATAACCCTAGTCTTTAGACATTGATACTATTCTTAGAGACTTTTTTTTTTTTGAAATCTACTATAACAACAATTTGGAAAGGATCTACCATGTTATGAAACCACTGAGGAATTGAGTTAAACAAAAAACCCACCTTTTGCCATTTATACAAATTGTAAGAAAAAAAGTAGCTTGCTGGGCAAAATACTCAAAATCTAGATCATGACAACAGAAGCAAAAATGAATAAAATTTGTATTTAAATGCTACTCCCCTAATTCCTCCCCTTCTCCACTTGTAATGTCACTACAGCATATCTATTCAGTAAAACTCATTATTTGACAAAAGGCTGGCCAGATTCTCAGGTGAAAGACAGCCCCATTTTCTTTCAGAAACATTCCTGGGACATAATTAAGGACAGATTTCACATGAGGGTGGTAGGATAGGGAGGGGACTGCTCTACAATATCATGTCCAGCTTGAATCCAGTTTTTGCTTATAGCACTAAAAGAAATATTTATAAAATAGAAAGTTCTGAGACATTTAACTTAATATGTTCATTTTTCTTTACTATATTGATTCAGATCCCTAAGCAAACAGGAACCAACATACCAGAGATTCCAACGTGAAAGGGAGGAAATCCTCTATTTAGACTCCAATACAAATTCAAAACCATAGCTAAAACAGATATTTGTCTAATGCAAATCTTGACTCAAAAAATTAATCTAGTTGAGTACACTGCTGCTGCCAGAGAGCAAGAAATCAGGTAACCATAAGTTGCATACACTTGCCAGTGATACTGGAAGTGAAACTACAGAACAGCTTCAGTTCTAACAGGCTACTTTTTAGTCAGGATAAAAATCCTTGCTTTTGAGTCTCTACGCTGTGCTTTCTCAAGGAGATGCACAGTGATGACAGTTTCCAAGAACATATACATCAAAAGAGCTAGCTAAACCATTAAGCAGTTCAGCAGAATGCAAAGAGGCAGTAACATTCCAGTGCTAGAGACTGACACTGGCTATACCTCAGAAGCAAAACAAAGAGAGGAAATGTTGAACAACTGGGGAGGGGGGGTGGGGAACAATTTTAAAGAAAAGGGTGGCAGCCAACAGAAGGAAAAAAGTCAGATTTGTAGGTTGAGCAAAGACCAAGATTAGCATGAAGTTTGAGGTCTAGTTTTCAGGTACTTATAACTCACAGTAAGAAAAATGAGGTTCAATAAAGAAGGAAGCATCTCCACACTCCAAAGTAATCTTTATGCCAATAAGAACATGTCCTTGTAGACCTGTAAAGAGGAGAGCCCACAACACCTTTTACTGTAGCTTCTAGACATTGTCAAAATTAGATTTAATCTCTAAAGTAACAGCAAGATACTTTGAGAGAATTGCATTATTTATAAATTGAAAAGCCTAACGAAAACACTTTAGAAGTGACTGAGCTGGTCTATGGGTAGGGGGAAAGAAAATTGTTTCTGAAATGACAGTTACTAGGATGTTTAAAAAACAAAACCAAAAAACCTTATTTCTTGGAACAATGGTGTAATCCCAGCTGTCATGTAGGGATATTTAGATCTGGAATTGGTGTGAATCTCACTGGACATCAAGATCAACCTCTACTTTACATATTTGAAAGCTAATGAAGGAAGCACGGTTCTCTGTTACTACTTATAGCGACTAGCATTGAAGCAGCAGACATTCTTCTGTGTCATGTAACAGGCATAAATCTTTCCATGAACTAAGGCTTCATTCCTTGACAAAAACATAGCTGATTGAATTCAAGTCCTGGTAACTCAGTGCAAGATGCATCAACTACCTCCCAGAATGAAGGGACCAATAGCTGGCTGAATTGTCCGCTATCACTTCTGTCTCCACTTTCACCACTTGTTGGACCTTGTTAAGCCAGCCCTGCAGCAGGACATGGAATTGACACATTTTCAGCCTGTGGTCAAAGGGACCATAAGTACGTTTCACATGAGCATTGTTAAAAGCTCCTCAGACACTGAAGCGCAGCTTACTGCTTTTCCTTGTTAAGTCAATACATCAGAGAGTTCTCTATACTGACTACTGTTCTGAACTGTGCTGGTGATAATTTGGGCTGGCTGCAAGTTGTATCCTTAGAGAAGAAAATTGTTAGACAAAGGCTTAATTCCTACCCGAATGCCTATTCAGATGCTCAATTAATCATCACAGAAAAGTGAAGTCCACAGCAAGTCTGCAACAATGAACAGGTCACAATACTGCTTTACTACTGTGCAGTATCACACATCTAAACCAGCATCTGGTGGAAAGTCTAGCAGTCAACTAATGAATGAATAGGTCTGGCACACTTCCTGGATTATCAGAATCAAAAACATGAAGCCTCCTGCTACAAAGGGAGAGCTTGTGGAAAGCTGCTGGAAGAAAAAAGTTATCAGAAAATGCCAGTTCACAGAGCTAAAAAAGTATTTAATTCAAAACATTCCAAGCCCAATGAGCTTTTGAGAAACTGAGGCTTAGGATTCTGTAACTACACCATGGCTCTGCTGCAAGCTAACGAACTTGCAAGCCTTCAAGACTGTTCCATGAAACTGATGCCTGACAGTAAACTTAAGAAGTGGACTTTTGGAAAGTTTCTGAAAAAACCTTCCAAGTTTACAACTCATGGAAATTTTCAGGTTTCTTTTTAGCTATCATTTCTGCACCAAGTAGAAATGTCTATTTGCTGCACATTGTTTTGAAATGATAAGATGATAAAAGAAGAGTCATTCATCTCCTAGTAGGCCCAACTCCCTTATATTCAAATATTATTTGCTGTTTTTTTATTATTAAATAGTTTGAAGAAGTTCTGTGAAAATCCTGAAACTAGACTGCACAAACATGGTGGCTCCCTGAAGTAAATTGACACTTATTTCTTATCTGCTGAAGCTACAGAATGAAAGGCATCCTGTATCTAGATGCAAATTATCATGCAGAAAACACATACCAACCCTATATATATATCAATCCTACATTCTTCAAAGTTTTTATTTCCAAACATGTTAACACATACAAACCTCAAAGCCAGTTTATTAAAAATTTTTTAATAATCTTAGACATACTCTAATTTTACCAATGACTGCAACATGCCTTTAGACTACCAGTTAATTTGGTAAGTTTGTCATAAGCTTATTTTTCTACATTTTTATGATACCTACACCACATCTTGCCACCACTAATTTATTCTTATAAGTATCTGTTTAAAAAAATCCACACGTAGCCATCATTTTTGTATCCAAACAAAATTTGGCTTGGCAAATTAGACAGTTTAGAATTGGCAACATGTCAACTAGAATCGAGCACTTATCTACGTAAAAACTTCACTTGAAGTAAAAAAGTTCACTATGCCTCTTTTCTCTACAAGATTTTCTAGAATTCAGGGTTAAAATCAAAAGTGCCTCATATGTTTCAATTAGACTGGAAGAACTCTAAATTCAGTTAAACTGCAATTTTAGATCTAAACACTCAAACACTCCCAATGCATACAAGATAACATTGTTCAAAGAGCTGAGATACACTGCCTATTTACACGTCATAGACGACCAACCTGCAATCCACATCTTATGTGTAGCTACTTCCGCTGAACCTGTATAACACAACTAAGGATATGTGCCCACATACACAAACTTCTAATCATCTAACATTTGATGAGGGCTGAACTTCCTCAGTTCCCACCGGAGATTGAAAAAGCAGACATACAGAAGCAAAGACCTTGAATACAAATTTTAGCTGCACATTAGGCATTCTCAGCAAAAAGATGTCACATATAAGACAAGAACAGAAAAAAGTAAATTGGTCTCGTTTTAGCTTTTAGCATTTGACAGGCCTCAGACTAAGCAGGTTTTTTT
>VXAL01005382.1:0-17048 GCA_013399475.1 Chauna torquata | reverse complement strand
CATGCGGGGGTGGGGGGGTCCCCTCGGCCTACAAATCCCGCAGGGCAGCGCGCCACCTGCTGCAGCCCGGCCAGGGCAGGCGGGGCAGCAATGCACGCCGGGAGTTGTAGTTCGCTGAGGAGAGCTGGGGGGGAAGTGACGCCCACCCCCAACGCTGTTCCCACCGGCTCCGTGCTACCTCAGCGCCAGCCCCGCAGAGCGGCTCCCACCCCACGGCCCCCGGCACCGCGGCTCGGCTCTGCGCTGAGAGGATTTCAAGCCGGGTTCACCTCTCGCCCGTGCCCCGCGGTCTGCCTGTGGGGAGCGCCGCGCCGCGGTCCCCGGTCACACCGGGCTGCTGGAGCCTCTGCCAGCGCCTCCTCCGCGCCTGAGCAGCCGGAGCTGCCCGTCCTGGTGCCCGTACCCCAGCCGTCCGTCCTCCCACCCCCGGCAGGACGCGCCTGTAACACCAGGAGAGCCACAGGCAGCGCTACGCCTTCTTAACGAGCTTCCCCAAGTCGCTCGGTGGGCAGATTTCCAGACTTTTCTAAGCCACGGGCTGTTTCCCCCGGCTTAGCCTCCAGCCGGCCGGCCGCGGGCCCGGCGGGCAGCGGAGCCGTGTCCCGTCCCCGCTGGGGAGGGAGCCCGGCGGCAGCGGGAGGCGAACCGCCTCGGTGCCGCACCTGGGAGCGGGCCCGCCGGGGATGGCGGCCGGCCCGNCGCTCGGCGCGGCTCCGACGCGGCAGCCCGCGCCCCCCGCCGCGCCTTGCGGGCGGGCAGTTAGCACGCTTCAGCTCCCCTGGGCAGAAAATCGAGATCTGGCTGTTTCCTCAGATGCTGGGGCGCCTCCGGGTGCCTCCCCAGCACCACCGCCGCTCCCCGCGCTCCCCTCCTCGGAGCACTCGCTGTGTGCGGTGCCACTTCTGCAAGAAATGCCGTTTTCTTTTTCCGTGCCTAGTTGCGGGTTTTTGTACGAAGCAGGGTTTTTACAAGGCCGTAGGACAGAGAAGACGCCCTAGTTTCCCCTCCCTCTCCCATAAAGGTGGAAGGAGCAATACTGGAAAGAGCAGTGTCACCCCTACCTGGGCACAATTTTTTTCTACGCTGGCAGGTGAGCAGAGTCAGTAACAGTGATGCTGCATCACATCTGCAAGGGGGCTTAAACTTTGAACAAAGAACTTGGAAGTGGTTCCCCTCATTCAGCCCTCTGTGCAGCCGCAAAACCAGACACTGGGCGATTTGGGAGCGGTGGGGTGTTTCAAGAGAATGACAAGACTGGGAGTGCAGGCAAAAGACATCTTCCACTTCTTCTAGGTTTTCGTCACAGCACCTAGCAATAGATAGCAAGCAGCAGCTTGGCAGCCTCCTTGCTTCCTCCTTCTCCTCGAATCTGTTGTGAGCACCTTGTGTCTCTTATTTGGCCTGGACTTCAAAATAGTAACAAAAATGACCAGCCTTGCTTCAGAAAAACAGCAAAGCCCAAGGCAACTCTTGAAAAGTATCATCAAAGCACCATAAAATGCATCACACAGACTAAAATGCAACCATATTTGGATAGAATCCATCGGTTCCAAACTCATAATATCCTCTGAAGGAAAAACTATTAAATATATATATGCATATATCTATATATTTGCCACGAGACGGGCTTAAAAAATCTGTTGTGCTTTTGCTTCTTGTGCGAAGCTTTGCGGATATTTCCTTCTGAACTCATTGAAGATGTTTTTGTGGGTGAAGGACGTGTTCAGGGATTGCCTGCAGCGCACAGCCACAAAGATCAGCTTTGCTTCCACTGGAATGAACAAAACTTTTGTAACAGATGACAGGTCATGTCTTTTTCCTTTGTAAAGAATGTTCATAAAAGTAAATTTTGTCGTTTGTGTAAAAGGGCTAACTGAGCTTAATGAATTCAGCACACAGCAGTTTTAAAAACTGAATTTATTTAGCTGAACCCCGCGGTTCAGTTATGATAACCCAGAGTTTATCATAGTTTGATAGGAAGACAAATGTCCTGCATCTGAAGAAGTCTTTTTTTTTTTTTTTTTGAGATGTCTATGATTAAATAAAGAGTGGAGAAGGCACCCCCCAGTTTGTTCGTTTAACACGCTTTTTGTTGTAGTTGCAAGGTTCCTCCCACTGGAGAGACTTCTTCAGGCATTAAAGAAAAAAGAAGTAAACATGGCTAACAAAGTTGGTGAGCAAATTTCAGGCAGAGGGAGGAAAAGGGAAAGAAAGAATTTCAAACTGATTTTTTTTGTAGCTGCCTAGATTTTGTATTCCTAGGCTTTCTGAAAATGCTGCCTGGATGTCAGACGTGCTAGAGACTAAGTTTTGAACAACTCCCTCCCTTTGAGATAGCGTATTTTTCCAAATCTAAAATTAACCAGGCAACCCAAGGATCCTGCTTAGTCAAACCATCAGGGGTGTTATTTTTAAATTAACTGCATTGGTTTTTCTTCTCTATTAAAATGACTTCCCAGCCAAGAGATTACTGCTTACATGGACTTGGACTTGATTTTATAGAAGTGATTCCACCTTTCTGAACAGGGAAACTCCAAGACTGACTGAGGGCAGAGGCAGGGGCAGTGAGGGATAATTTTGACTTAGTTCAATTTAGCTGCCTATCCTAGCTAATTTTTGTGGGATCAGAGGGTCAGTTAACTTAGAAATGGATCTGGAGGCAAAATCCAGTACAATTTTATTTAAAACTATAAGAATTATTATTATGGTCTTTATGCATGTTTCATCTCTCGTATATTAATTTGGGGGTAAAGAGAGCTTACCACATGAGCTTATCCACAACCCTATCACAATCTGACATTTTGATTTTTTTTTTTTTAATACAAACTGGGGAGATTTAACTATCTTATTGATACATTGCAAAACTGTTCATTACCAAAGCCTCTTTATAATTAATCCCCAAAGGTGAAATTCACTCCTGTACAGACAGCTTTGTGTGGTTCTTTGTCACATAAATACTGCTTGTGGAAGCTGGGGGTAGGGATGAAGTGTAATTAAAACAGTCTAACTTGAACAGTCAAAGCCTTTTGCAGATGCTATCTTGAAGTTAATATGTCCTTAAGTGGTGAACCTCCGTGATTACATGAACACAATTTGTAAATCTGGAAATTGTCAATGTTTCTGGTAAAACAAAAAGGGTTAAATAATGAATTGTATGATAGCTTTATGAATGA
Organism: Chauna torquata; assembly: GCA_013399475.1. Classification (NCBI taxonomy): domain Eukaryota; kingdom Metazoa; phylum Chordata; class Aves; order Anseriformes; family Anhimidae; genus Chauna; species Chauna torquata. Next base: position 13,875 of record VXAL01005382.1, on the reverse strand, counting down.
GTATTGCAGAGAACTAATAATACTTGAAAGATATAGCACACCAGAAAATAGAAGGGTTTAAAAAATAAATACTAGAGGAGATTTCACAATAAACACTAAAGTGATCATTTAGATACAGGATCTAGCCCAACTGAACAAGGATTATTTAATAATCACTGTGAATATTAGGTTGCTAATACATAACTATTTAAACCTATATGCAAAATACATTTTCCAGCGATTTAATACATTATAGAGATGCATAAGATCACAGTCTTATATGCTAAAATACCATGAACTTCACAGATTTATACCGGTGCACTGTACTGTAAAATGCTGTGGCTGAATAGCCAACAAATGTTTAATTCTGCTACTTGCCCTAAGGGATGGCAACTTCCAAAAGAGAGGTAAGCACAGACAGCTAGGGAATGATAAATATTTTGCCACTGTGGTTTGATGTATATGGTATAAGGCATAACTGAGCCATCTACTGTTTTGCCTACTGCCAGCAGATACCTCCACTATTCCAGGTTTGATATACAGCCTACTCTTTTTCCTCCAGTGAAGGAGGAAAGCAGCTTCCAGCAGGAGAAGCTAGACCAGCAGCTGTAGAGCTGCGGAGCAGGAGTGCTGCAAGAAACCTGCCCATGGTGGCAAGCAGCACAGCCTAGGTGAAAAGACTATGCCTAATGTAATAGTTCAGAATTAGAGTGTCATAACAACCTCAATCAGTATGAAGTTACACAAAAATAGCTTTCAAAACAGAACTATTTATATAAAGGCTGAAATCTTTTACAGTTAGTTGCAGACATCTGGCTTAGGGGCTCTGTGTGCCTTGAAACTTGTCTTAAACCTGAGACATTTTCCTTGCACAATACTTGGCATTCAGTGAGTGCGTATTTCAGCAGTATATAAAATGAAAAATACTGCTATTTCTTAATTACAGGGTCTGCCTTTGGGAATCTCATCAGCATCAGTTGATATCACTGACTTTCAACATATGTGCACAACCGTGTCTTTGCACAGGTTAATAGAAAGCCAGCCAAGGTGAATTTCAAAATGCGCAATAACATTTTTAGCCAAAAACTTCTCCTTGAATCTCTGCCTAGAGAAAAGGACCAAGAAAATAATGCAGTGAATCTTACCTTAACTAGAAAGGCAGCACTAAGACAATCAAGTCGGTGCTATACTTGAGCTCATGTTATTGACCTAATTCTAAGCACATGAAACCTGATTATTACAGATAGATGACTGTTTTCCACAAACACCTTTATCCCTTTTGAAGGAAGGTAAAAATTGGAAAATCCTTCTTATTGTATGTTCCAGCCGTGGTGCTCTTAAAGCTGTAAGGACCCAATAGGTGGAAACAATTTTGCATGTGAATGGATGTTTTCTTATCAGACCATCTAACTAACTTAGCAGAAAACATCCAGTCTTTCAAGAACACCAATATTCTTCACGTACTGTCTACTTCAACTATGCTAGCTGATTTAGTAGAGATGTAACCTCAATGCATCAAACTAGCCTTGTTTGGAGCAAGCAAGACTTGCAATAAAACTCTACAGTAACTAGACACACTCAGTTTTACATGGTTAACTAAGACATGAATAGAACTTTCAGTTTGTACAGTTTTAGAATACAAAGTGAAATTTTCATGCATTATTTTCAGATATGAGATTATCACTACCCTTTAGAGGCTAAGGGTCTGGTGATACTCTCCTCTGCTAAGGAGCTATGCAGAAAATTCATCATCTTTAATTATAGCATAATGGCAGAAAGTTCATTTACAGGGTTGAAGAAAGGAGTTGCCTCCAAAACAACTCATGCAACCAATGCAGGTGCCATATGCATAGCTGTGGTCTGCGAGGCCGTGCCTGTGAGGGCTATCTTCCTGTTGAGTGGACATGGTACATAAATAAATTCTTTGTTAGTTGCCAGGATGGAAAACTTTCCCAAAGCAGCAGTGAACCTCAATGAAGAGAGGAAAGGAAATATAGCACATCACATATGTCCATATTTATGTACACTGTCACAAACTCGTCAAATGTTTGATAATTTAAGCTGTTGGTGAGCCATGAAGTAACGTGGGTCAGGTTGTATAGATTACCACAGTTGTAGAGATAACTACCCTGTAACTTCTGAAAGGTGCACAGTATTCATCTGTAGTGGATATACTGTCCTGTGAAGGATTTTGTGGGTGATCCTGAACCAGTGCCAACAAGTTGAATCAAAATTGGTTACATCAAACTGTGTTAGCTACTCTGGGGAGATTGGTTGTTATCTTATTCATTTACTAACTTATTAAAACACTTAAATCCACTAGGTATGGCTGCAATTCCTCTTTTTCTTACAGTTAAGCAGCCAACAAGTCGTGTTTCAACCTGCACATAATTTTAATAAACTTAGTAATACAATGAAACCGAGATTTCAAAACAGCTCAGACCTATTAATAATCAACACGTAAATTTACTTTAAAAAGCAGTAGACAAAACACACCAAAGGAAGTGCAATCCTGGTAGTAAAACAGAAGCTAGAGAGTTGCACACAACAAGCATCCCACCTTGGTTGTTAGTCTCCTTTTGCTTTCCTTTCCAGTATGGTACACTCTTATACCACCTGCTAAGGGATCATTTGTCCTCCTTTATTCAGTTTTCCAAGGCCCAGCTATGAACCGGCCATTTCGCCAGCTGAACTGCTGCCAATAGTAAGACAGAAACTGGGTGACAGAGATTCACGGAATATTTTTGCTTTGCCTAGTGCCTGACTATTCACCTCTCCATGCCTTCACAAGAACTTGTGCTCAGAGCTATTTGATATCATTCTCAACATGTTCCAGAGATTTTCTACAGTTCTTTCTCTTTCCAAGTTTCCGTTTCCGTTCCTCTGAATTTTATACCTCATTTTTTTTCTCTCTAAAATGTTATAATTCATAGTGTACTTTATCCTTGCTTTCTAACATGCATACATGCTCAGGTTCCCAGCATAACAGATGATTCTTCAGAAGTAGAAATATTTGAAAAGGAAGAGGAAATATCACATTATTTCTGCATGACAAAGCTAAAGTTGGCATTTTAGTACTCTGCTTCTGTCATTTATAATCTGACTGGTCATACCATGGTAAATTCTCTGCTTCCCAACTCTTCTCCCCCAGTTGAACACATTTAAAATAACACTTTAGGCAGTCATCAAAGGCTGGGCCAAGACTGACTGCAGAACATTGCTATGGGCTACGGGACTCAGGATAAAGTTTCTTATTACTGACTTCCACAGTTTTCTTTTTATGAGAGCAGAATAAATTTGTGGGCTTGGAGCAGCAGAAGTATCATTCTTATCCTGTGGTAGCATTGCCATCTTGTTTGGCTCAGACAACAGCCCATCAAGGTACTTGCAAGCTGCAGACAGAACACAGCATGTCAGAACACGAAACAACAGACGGCCTAAACCTTACTTCCCCTTCAGTATCCTTGGAGAGTGGGCCACAAGCTGTGTGATGTTGTTTTTGGTGGCCTGGTCTGTGCCACACTTTTCCTTCTTATGTAGCCAAAGGACCATGGTCTCATCACACACATTTTACTATGCAAGAGCACATATGTATGAGGCCTGCAATCAATTTAGGCAAATACATAGAGCTGGAAAAAACAACAACAACAAAACAACTTTTATGTTGAGCTGAGCACATTTGATCAGAATGATATCCCAAATGTTACTTCACAGAATCACTTCTCAAAGCAGAGCTACAGTTCAGTGGACATTAAGGCAGAAAACAATGAGCTTTAAATCATACATGCTTGCAAGGTGATATTAAATGCTAATATCCAAACTACATGAAAGATTCTGGGTTTTTATCTTACAGAAAACAATTAGAGTACTTTGCAACTAGATATATAGCACCTTTTGTTCAGAACTGATTTAAAACATTTATTATTCTTTAAGTGTTCTTCTGAGGATGATATATCCTATGTTTCAGCATTAGCCTGGCAGAAAAAGGTCTGTAAGTGAAGGGAGCCAGATTGAAATGCAAAAAAAAAAAAAAAATTAGTCTTCTATAGATTAAGCTACTGTTTTAACATGTCATTATTTGACTATTAAAATTAAATTTAAAGGGAAGGTAAAATCCTATATATACTCCTAAGTGATGTCTCCATAGCACTATCTATCAAATATGGCTGTTTTTTCCTTCCATTTAAACTGTTATGCTATGTTCCTCACAGCTGAGTAATGTCACTCACTCTCTCTAAAGTTTCCCAAGTGGCTAAGTAATTTAAGTATGCCATCACCAGAGCAACTCTGCAGCTGAAAATATACTGCCATTAAACCCAGAGAGAATAGAACACTAATTGCAGCTTAATATTAGAGATAGACATGAAATACTGAGCCAGTCACCAGAGCAATGTGCTGGTAATCCAAACTTACGCTATTATTGAAAAGACAAAGAACTGTTTACTGTCATAGTGAACGACTTTTACAATTACGCTGGCTAAGTACTCACTAAAGCTAAATACTGCGAGGGCTGCTAGTTCTGCTGCAGACCACAGATTAATTACCATTTAAGCTAAGGAGAACGCTTTTTCCCCAATATTACGCTTCCTTGCGTGGGACGTCGCACCGAGTGGGTTTCCCTGTGTGACAGTAGCAACTGTGGAACATGCGACAATATACATTGCGCTTGGAAAATCAAAGAGAGAAAGTGGTTCCTTCTCCTGGAAGGACAGCAGTGGAAACAGAGAGGGAGAGTATCTCGTAAGCAGTGGCAAACACCCAGTTCACAAGCTGACTGCTCCAACAGTCATTGCCCAGGGAGCAGAGTGTAGGGTACCATCCCCTAGGTCTCTAGCATCTCCCCAGGAGTGGATGTGTGTGTGATTCTTGAAGGAGGAAGGGGGGATATGCCTGTAACAATTATTTGTCTGTTTTTACTGCAGAAATTCATGTTTTGGAGTCCTTCGCACCTGTTTCCAGCTACAGTTTCTGGCACAGGCTACTATTTCATAGCCAACTGAACCAGCACCCACCATGGGAGGTGGCAGGAAACGAGACTGGACGGCTCACCGGTCACTTGAGTAAAGCAGTTTAGTTCCTGTAATATCACGTGCAGAGTTACTACCTCTTGAAACAGAGCTTTTCATGGTTTGGTTTAAGACAACTATTTTTATTACATTTATAAGCTTCATCTTATCAATTTTATGTACAACCTTACTCTTAGGTGAATTGTCTGTGTTTTAGGTTATGTTATCTTCTGAATCCCCCACTCAACTCCCTTCTCCCTCCTTTCCCACAGGTTCCATCTCTTCAATTTTCAAGCTAAACAGGTCAAATTAAAAAAAAAGTAGAAGTAAAAGAAAGGAAGAACATTATGGATGAAATTCACCACTCCTTTAGTGAAATAAACAGCCAGCAATACAATTTCTCAGACCCAAAATTATTTGAAAATAAGGTTCTGGTTATTCTTAAAATGCAACTATTTCACTAGCTAGATCAGTGCTGTGGGGTTTAGTTTGCTATGGCCTTCATATAACAGTTCTTGAAATGTTTGTTTGCTTTTCTGCAATTCTCAATAGGTGTCTTTTCATGTGGTTTTAATCAGTCTCAGTACTGCTGTAAAGGACTGAAAATAACATTTCTATTTTGCAAAGCCAGATAACACATTTAATGTAACTGAGATTTTCTTACTATACCTTTTTTTTCATACTTAGGTTTTAAAATCAAACATAAGGAATGATTATTTTTCTTCATTTTATTTTTCAAGTAGCTTTTCTGAAACCTGACTTTTAGATTTTCTTATGTTTTCTGACCATAAAGTTTTTCACATTAATTTTTAAAGACTATTTTTGTATTAGGTTAATTCAAACAAATTAATAGAAAAAACTAGAGGTTCACATTAAGTATTCCTTTTTGGGAATGAAGTAATCCCCTCAGAAAACAAAAAAAATGAAGTCACAGTAGGATGAATATGACAGACTGAACAGTTCCTCATTGGATTCCTGCTGAGAAAGGTGGACAGCAGAGTAGATCTACTGTGGATCATCATAAGAAAAAGCGCAACATTGTTGTTGTCCTCTTCCATAATTTGATCATCCCTGAATAGCCTTTTTCCTTCCAGTTATTCATGGGTTCAGATGCCTACAGAATTAATCTTTTCTTTCTCTATCTTATGCAAGTCCACTTCCTCAAAACAAACAAACAAACAAAAACAAACAACAACAACAAAAAACATTTATTTCTTTCCTTTTCTCCTCTCGTTTAAAATTCAAGCGTTTAGGTTTTTACCATTTGCCTTAAAGGACACTTTCACAGCTAGATATCTATATTCCCCAGCAACACCTGCCCGCAGCACAGAGCAAAGATGGCTAGGAAGCTGATATGGATCTGAAAGCACTGTAGCCATGTCAAAGCAAGGCTGGGATCCTGCTCCTTCCAGTTTGGGCACTGTGCCACAACGATCCAGATATATTGCTTCTCCATCCAGCCACTCTATTTTGTTACTTTCTATTGTGCTTTTTTTTTTTTTCTTTTTTTCCCTTGCCTTTCAGACTTTCATCTTAGGATTGAATCAAGGGGTATTTTTAACTTTTTCTGCACTATTATGTCTAGAATTTCTTTGAAATGGAAGCCAAGAGTTTCCTGTCTTCACCTGATTCCACAATTTTGGGTTTAAAGAAATAACAGAATTTGTGATGTGAATGCAAGAGCTGGCAATGTTTTGTTCTTTAAGGTAGGGGTTCTATCATAACTGTTGTGTTTTACTACTAAAAATAAGTAAATAAATAAAACATAACAATAGACATGCATTAAACAGGTGAATGTTGTTACAGACCAAGGATGTACCACCACTTCATCAGATTTGGTTGACCAGGTTTCAAAATACGGAGTATTTGCATACCCTTGTGACAAGTCCTCCCCCATTTAGGTTGATTCTCTTATTGTTATGCATTCTCACAATCAGCTTCTCTAAACATTTATCAGCCAGGTGTTACTGCCATAAAATAGATTCCAATATTATTCAAATAGTCATTCAGGCTGGAGAGCCAAATAGGTGCTAGGAATGTTTTTAACCAATTGCATTTGTTGCTGTTGTTTAAAGTGGGCTCTAAACTTTTATCTATAGGACTATGAAACTGGAATAGAATTAGTTACTTAACTTGCAAAATCCAAAGCAATCTTGATCTCATTTTTTTTTTTTAGATTTGCTTTGAAGATAGCAATTCTCTAGTGATGCTATCTCCAGTCCCAGGTTTGAAGAAGTTATGAGAGGTCACACACTTACAGTAGTAAGGCAGCTATTTCAATCTGGAATTCATTTAGAACTCAAGTGAATACTTGAGTTTTGGTGACTTATTTTTAGTGTTTATTTCAGCAACTTGTTCCATAGATATTCTACAGCCACTTTGAATTCAGAGAACTCCTCTGCCAAGTTCCCTCCTTCCAGAATTAAGGGTTCAGCATAAGGATCTCCCTAGCTTCTGCCACCTCCAATGCAGATACAAAGAACTCGTTAAGCTCCTCAGCAGTGGTCTTATCTCCTGTGAGTGCTCCTTTTGGAGCATGGAGTGTGGCTTCTAAAATAAATATCAGCTCCATTTCCATGCTGACCTTGTACAACTGTTTTGCATTATTATTAACCACAGATTATTGGAAATAATAATATCTTTTCACTCCTAGGATCAATATTTCTTATCAGTGAAAATATAAGATTTTAAAACATCTTGCACTTCCTTTGTAGCATAGAAAAGTATAGGAAAAGCATGCTAGCTTGCTGGTAACTAAAACTCCTCTCCCTGTATTTTCACATGTGGGCAATCAGTTGGTTAAGCATAGGGGAAACTAATAAACCATGTCATGTCCCAAATATTTAAGCTAATTCTGAGTCCAGTAAAGGAGATATCAGTAAGAAGTTTCCTACCTCCATGCAATTGAGAACTTTTCTTGAATTTAACTAAACATGCCCATTACTAATCTTACAGTTGCATTTACCTCTGCAGAGAAATCGCTGCACTGTTTTTTCCTGTGACGCCCACTCTCCTGTTATTCCCAGCTGCTCAAAGCTTTTGGTTAAAACAACCATACTTTCTCTTGTTAAAGATACCTACGATCGCCGTGCTTAATGTTTAAAAAGCTCCACATGTACCCCGTTATGAAAGCAATTAATTTAGTCAAAGACTAGATTAACTGCCATCTGTGGCCTGATTGTTTGTTAAATTTGAGTACCTGAGTATACTTCTGATCAAAATTATCATGAACAAGATCTTCTATAGCGTGTGACCCAGTGATAAGTCAATGTTGCCCAAGAACATCTTGATATGTAAAGAGTTGAACACTAATTGTTAATTATTATTATATCTCTTGTATCACCAATTTGTGCAGAGTGTATGATTTGGAAAGCATTTTGTTTCACAGAGATGAAACCTTGGAGTTTGCTAACAAAATAATACTGCTGTTAGTGGTTTAATAGATATGGTACAAGAACCATATCCACGATGGTAATCATACACACAGTAGAGGACAAAAAGCCGAGGGGAAGGTATGGGACAAAAACAAGCTGGAGAAACAAATGAAGCAGAAGCTTAAACTAAGATCAGCCCTCAGGATAGGGCCCTACGTGGATATACAGCTAGTCACCAAATAAGCAATGCAAATATTTAGCTAATCCATACAAAGTGGACAGCTGTAAAATGAAAGGGCATGTGAGTCCACAGACAAGCAAGCATTGCCCTAAGCCCTCTGCAGTATGATAACCATCAGGCTCTTCGCAATACTCAGAGAACTGTATTCTAATTTCCTAGGGAAGAGGATAATGTGCTTTGGGTTTCCCATGATCTAGGTGAATGTCATAGACTATTTGAGAAGGAAAATATGACGAACTGGCAGAGCCTTCTTTCCCATCCTGCCTTTGTTAAAGGTGGTCAACATTTGTAAGGGTTTTCAGATAGTCCTAAAATTGTATTTTTATCAAGTAAACAATGACAACTTTATTTTAAGAAATATACTTCACCATGAAATATATTCATTTACATTTTGGATTCACATTAAGTGGATGAGAGGAAAAAAATCAGGTTTGATATGGTGCCTCAGAAATATTTAAGGCATAATACTAAGCCTCTGATATGTGAGAGAGGGAGCAGAAAGGTATTTATGTGTTGCAGTCACAAACTAAGCCACATTCTTCAATTTTCATTTGTTTATTTATTTACTGTGATCCTTGCTGGCCTGTCTTCTAGCTTCTCAATGCACTTAAAAAAGGAAGAATAAGAACAGGTATCAGAATTTTTAAAATCTCAGAAGTGAGAGACTAGAAGTAAAATTGCTTCAGGTAAAGGTTACTCACTACTTTCTTGCAAGAATATAACTGTTTGATTCACATTAACCTCTCTAGAGAAACTCATTTGGTTTGTCCTTGAATTTTTTTGACCATTGTTGCACTGCCTGTCAGCCTTTACTAAGGCCCACTAAACAAGATTATTTTGTAAGGATTCCCTTTTAACCACTATGCTGTCAGATGATTCACATCTTCAGGGATTAAAAATATTGTGCTATATTTCTAATAAAACAATGTCAAAATGCTTACAACAATATAGAATGACTTAAGTTATAAATTGTTCCCTCATTTGTTTGTAGTTGCTCTGACCAACACGGGAATTTATTATACTCTCTGCAGCTGGAATTTACTCTTGGGAGCACAGCTAGAAGCAGAAAATGTGATCTAGTAGGCCTACCTAAAGAGAGAAACTTAAGTGATAGTGGTGATTCTGGACATGGGATAACAGTCACCCTTCTGGTCATCTGGAAGGACACTTCCTCGTGGTTACAGAGGCATTCAATCGAGTAATAACATGCCTTTGAGTAGGGAATTGCATTTAAAAGAAGTCTTCCGAGCCAATATGTTTCATTAAAATGCCACTTTGTAACATGAAAAGCAAACAAACTTTGAAGGTGGAGAAACAGTTCAACCTGGTGCATGATCTGGGACCTGCAATATATTTTCTCTCTGAAAAATAAAGCCATATATGTGTGTATACACACATACTGCTGCGTACACGCACATAAATGACTAGCAAACCCTTGTCATGCAAGCAAAGCTCAGTATGAAAATTAAAATAAAAAGAAAGGAACGTTGAAAATTGTTATTAAATATTTTTTTCAAAAAACAGAGAGCCATTATGACTTTTTTTTTTTTAAACTTTATATTGAGAGCAAGTTTTGCTTCTTTGTATAAGTGAGAGGCAAGAGCAGCTAGAAGTAGAGGCTGTAAGGAAATCCTCTTTGTACAAGCTACACAAACTTTTTGAAGCTTCATTGTCACCTTTCATTTCATTTTGATATAACTTGCTTGAGAAATGATAACTAGAAATCATCTTTCCTTAAAATATTGAGTGATCTGGTAGTCACCTTGTTTCTCTCTCTGAGGATGAGAAAGTGAGTATCCTGGAGTTTATGGAAAGGTTGTCTGAGGATCTGCTAACTTACCTCTAATGCAACTAATGCTCCAGTACATACTGTGGGCTTTGTGGGCAGTCTCGGTATATCTTTGTTAAAAAAAAAAAAAAAAAGTCTAGAATCAAAAAACTTCAATAAGCCATCTTGAGAATAACCAAATCAAAGGAAAAAATATTCAAATACTCACCCAGTAGAAGCACTGAATAATGTGAAACACATGCTAATCAGCTACCCAAATGAGTGCTATAAATCAGCACTTTATTTATTCATTTCTAAAGGAGACACATTTCAGAATGGAGGATAGGACACAATAAAAGAAAAAAAATGTTGAATACTTATCTAACTTGATAACCTAAACTTAAGGTTATAACCAGTCCTATCATGATAGTCAATAAAACCTTTTGTTCACAACATATTCTGTGCTACATTTAGTTAATCAGCCTGTGACTGAGCGCAGAGAATAGCTGCCTCTGTGCTGTTCTGGCTGCTGCACGCTGGTCAGCAGGGAGCAGGTCTCCTGGGAGCAGTTAGGCATGTTCACCTGGGAGAAGATTTTGCTGTGAAAGAATAGGATCACTACAGTAGGTGATTTTACTAGATGAGAAAAAATCTTGCCTTTTTAGGAGGAGGAGATTGATCTGAGGAAGAGGGTACAGTGAGTTTGCAACTGGAAACAAATTTGTGAAAAAGTTAGGGCTAGCTTGCTGTATTGTTCACGCACAAATTGTTAATCCTTAGAGGGAATGGAAATAAGTTGGCTTTCTTGAGAAGATTATGCAGAGTTTATTGAATACGGAAAACTTCTGGGTAAAAAAAAAAAAAAAAGGACTGCAACCATTAAAAAAAAAAAAGTCTTAACATTTCTGAGTTTACTTTAGTTACAGGATTAGCTTGTTCTACTTCCTTAGCATTTGTCCAGCGGAACCTCCTTTTACGGGTTATAAATTTACAGTGTCTTTGGGTGAGCTTGAAAAAAGGTAAAGCTTATCTAACTTTGAGTTTCTTGCTGAATTTGGGTTCTTTTTGAGTAACTTTAGGCCTTGATCCTACAAGAAGATTTATATGGACAAGTGTTTGCTCTTGTTGCTCCAAAAATTCCACCCTAGCTTACCTGACTGCAAAGAAACAGATGTACATATAGCTAAGAAGTAAATGTGTCCTTGTTTCATTACTCAGATCTACATCTTTACACCCTAAAGTAGTTTCTGTTGTCATACTGTAGCCATTTTTTGAGACTTTTCATAAGTGAATTTTTAGTAAAGCTTGGTTTAAAATATGCAAGGCTGAGGCAATATATGTTATCTCTTGTTCTGGAGAAGTCATACCAAATCTGATATACTAGCTGCACAGGGACAGTTTTGCTACATTTTGAAATGAAACACAGTGAGTATTTAGCAACCTAAACAACAGTTTCAGAGAGTGAAGATCAAGCTCTGGACTAACAGGGGCTCTTGTTGATGTTGTAGCTGCATCTGGCTTCATTCTGGACTTAAGGATTCTGGTGTGAGCAGAATAAACTGCATCTGCTAAACACTGGGAGGTTTTCAGAATAGCTAACAATACTGTTTCTACTTTTTACGTGGTATGTTAAGTTTAGTAAACACAAAGGTCTGGAAAGGTTTCTGCGTGAATTCAGAGGACATAATATTCATTGCTGAATGATCATTTTCAATAAGAAACATTCTTTTTTTTTTTCCCCTAATGATCAAGAAGATTGTACTGACTCTACCTCATGTTTTCTCGCTCTCTCTCTCTGTCTCTCTTCCATTTGGTTTAATCACATCATCTTTGTGTATTTCTTATTCTTTAAAAAATAACATTTTAATTACAGTGTACTTAAAATATTTCTTTGTAAATATTTACTCAGAAAGGTGCTTTGCCTTGTCCCTGTGAGGGGAAACAGCTCCCTGACATATACACTGCACAGTTATAGTTGGAACCACTGCAAACCTAACAACTGTATCATTTAGCAATAGAAGTAAGAAATGGTAAAAGTCATCATAATGTGAAGAAAAAAAGAAATGGGAAAGGAAGGGAAAGGAAGAAGTGTTTTTCCCTTCAGAAACAGTCTATTGCTTTGAAACATATCAATCTCAAATTGACAAAAATCAAACAGATTTTTAAACAAAGATCAAGCTGGTATGGCAACATTAAGAAAGCCAACAAAACTGGCATGGATAGAATTTACTATACTATACTATGCATATTTACTATACTATACTATATTTATTGTACTATACATGGATAGAATTTACTTCATCCCCCTTCCTTTAATCTGAATACTTTCCTTCTCTGCTTCTGTATAGAATTATAAAATGGAGTCTACATAAATATATAGTAATCGCGTATAGCAGTGCATCGCTCTAATTCAGGACAGCACTTAAGTAGGTGATTAACTTCAAGAATCCACTTACCCACTTTCCTAATTTGAAAGGTAACTTAAGCTCTGTCCTGGTTATCCAGCTGGGATAGAGTTAATTTTCTTTCCCCTGCTTCTTTACCTTTCCTTTCTCCTTCACCTTCCCCTTCTCCTCCAGGCTAGTTACAATAGCTCTTAAGAATTTTGAATATCCTTGGGATGTTCAAACCAGCATGTTCCTATTGCTATGCCTCCTGAAGGTGTTTCAGATCTTGTTTAAGGCTATACAACTGTTTAAGAATACCACCCAGAGATCTGCCCTGAGGCAGGATAGTTATGAGTGGCAGGGAGTGTGGGATAGTATGGGCAAGTACCTAGGACAGTGGGCACCTCCAATGCTTTGGAACTTCACCCCTGCACAAGCGCAGAATCCTGAAAAACTAGTGAAATGTTTGCAGAAAGTATGCTGTCACCCTGGCAATTCCAGAGAGACATGAATCACTGCAATGTGCTGGGGCCTGGCCCATGCCTGCCGAGCCCTGTTCAATACGATTCAGCACCCTCAAGGGGAAGAGAAGGTCTCTGGATCTGATGACAAAACAACGGGCCCTGCGGCCACTACAACCCCCGTGATAGGCCCTGCAGCTGAACCAGAGGACCAACCCATGCTGGTATCTGTTGCCGCTATACACAAGAAGAGACAATGGATGCGAAAGTCAGCTTGTTTAGTAAGGGAAGAAACTCCTAATAAGAAGGGGAAGGAGGAAGAAGAGGATGAGGCAGGCTACACCAAAGCAAAGCCATCATGGGAAGAGGAGGAGGAAGAGGAAGATCTCATGAAAGCAGCACTAACCGCCCGATCCCTATCCTTGGGTGAGCTGTGAGATATGTGAAAAGCTTTCAACCGTCATCTAGGCGAGCACATTGTCACCTGGCTGCTCTGATGCTGGGTTAATGGGACCAGTAGCATGGAACTAGAAGGCATGGAAGCCAAGCAAATACATCATGAAACTCATGCGATGTGGAGTAAGTAGGTTGCACTGATCAAACAACGGGCTCAAATAGGAAAACCCAGTCACCCAAGAATTTTGGAAGTGATCATGGAC
>VXAL01005381.1:8539-21005 GCA_013399475.1 Chauna torquata | reverse complement strand
GGTTCTCCCTAGCAGGTTCCCCTGCTAGGGGAACCCAGCGGCGAGCCGCTGCCCTCCCGCAGGCCTTCTCTAGACAGAGGGGCTGGGTGCAGTCGCCGTTGCCCTGGCAACGCCCACTCCCTGTCAGCTTCTCTCGCGAGAGCTGGCGGGGGCTGCCCGGTCTCGCTGCAGCCCCAGGTCACTCCTAGCGAAGCTAGGGCCTGAGGTTCCCCCTGTAACGCGTGGTCGGGCACTGTGGATCCGGCTGCACCAGCTCTGAGGCGGTTGACCTCGACTACTTCAAATTAGCTAGCTTCTTATTTGTCAGAACAAATGAAAGTAACTGAAAATGAGAAGCATGTTATATCAGAATGCAACTCAGCCTACATCAATACCTTGCAGATTAAGTTCTTTGTAAGAAAATGTCATGTGAATCTTCATTTGACTGGTCATGATCATAATAGCATGGAGCTCCCCAAGGAAACCAAAAGCCCTTTTGACTTCACTATATCTTCAAGCACACATGAAACCAAATGCAAAATGCAGTGACATCAACGGTCTATAAAACTGTGACCTTCAACTTGATGGATTTAGAGTAATAAAAGACCTCAACAGCAGCTGACATACAAACATAAAAAGAAGTTGTAAGGAAAACCCAATTTGGTGTATAATGAGTAAGAAATTTAATATTATGTTTACAGATTCCACAGGCTTTGCTGTGCTAGGTTCACCTGAGTACATTTCTAAACCCAAGAGACAGGATACAAGGGCAGGATGGGGAGTGGGAGATCTTAGATTACTTGGATATAAAATTGGGAAGAAGGATGATGTTTAAAAAGCAGCAACTGAAGGTAATAGAGTGGAAGGAGCAGAGGAAAAATATGTTTCTAAAAAAAAAATATTAATTATATATCACAGTCATGATTTTGGCTGGGATGGAGTTAATTTTCTTCATACAGGCTCACACAATGCTGTGTTTTGGATTTTTGATGAAAATAGTGCTGATAACACACTAACGATTTCAGTTGTTGCAAAGCAGTGCTTACACAGAGCCAAGGACTTTTCGGCTTCTCAAGCTGCCCTGCCAGCAAGGAGGCTGGGGGTGCACAAGGAGCTGGGAGGGGGGACAGCCAGGACAGCTGACCCCAACTGACCAAAGGGATATCCCATACCATATGGCATCAGGCATAGCAATAAAAGTTGGAGTAAAGAAGGAGGAATGGAGCTGGGGGAAGTGGCTGAACATCTACCTGCCCATGGAAAGTAGTGAATGAATTCCTTGTTTTGCTTTGCTTGCGCGCATGGCTTTTGCATTACCTGGTAAACTGTCTTTATCTCAACCCATGAGTTCTTGCACTTTTACCTTTCTGATTCTCTCCCCCATCCCACCTGGGGGGAGTGAGCAAGCAGCTGTGTGGTGCTTAGCTGCCTGCTGGGGTTAAAGCACAACAATCATAAACAAGATTTTGCAGATAAACTTTCCTGACTGTAACTTGTAGGGTTTTAACTGTTATCTTGAAGATGTATTTCTAGATTAAAGTTGCTGATCATATCTGTGAAATAAAGCTAAGAAATGAATTTAATTGAAGCAAGGAGGCAATGAAGGGACAGTTCTTCCAAAACAATCATCAGCCAGCAATCCATCCACGCAACACTCTAGTGAAGCGGCCAAGCTCCCCGAAATACAAAAATTCACAAAAGGGGGCAGCAGCATGTTGGGTCATGGAAACTCTGCTCCCTCCACTGGGAGTCCACAGAAGCCAAGATACAAGCCTCAATTCACTTTGAAGATCTCTTCTAAATTGGAGCTGAACTTGGTAAGACAGTCTGATGCTGACAGTATTTTAGAAAAAAAGCAATTGCTCCCACTGTCTAGAAATAACAGGACTTAAATGATTTTTCTAGAAATTCTTCAGGTGAAATCCAATTAAAAGGTCTGATTATAAAAAGTTTTGAAAAACCTTCAGTACTCTTATACCTCACAAAATCCTATAAACTGTTATCTACTACTTCCATGTCATGACACTATGTCATCTACTACCTAAAATTTTGAATGATCATGGGATGAATGTTTATTACATATAGTTTAATATAAATGCATGGAGGTCTCTGAATACACAGAAATCAGCAGTTCTGCATGCATTTTAAGTAACTACATGCGCAAATCATATTCAGATATATATGTGTTTGATTTACACGTAAAAAATGCAATTCCCTGTCCACTGACAAATTTCGACTGCATATGGCTTCAGTTCCACTCTGAGTCCTTTGGATACACAAGATTTCTAAATTTAAAGTTATTTGCATGCAGGGGATGCATCCTACAGTTCTGCTAACATACTATGTTTTTCCAAACCTTTCATCTATCTATATAGGTTCTTATGTAATCACCACCTTCACAGTGTCTAAGGGTCGTAATGACTCCTTGTTCTGCCAGGTTTGCACTTAGAGCTTTTTATTGCCACTCTTGAGAAAGGTGTTTGAACTGTGGCAGGTAGGACAATCCAAAGACAGATCTCATTTCAAAGTATTCTGAAGGGAATAGCTAGTATAGAAGAGCAGTGATTGATGCAATAGAAGACATAAGAGGATTTTCCTTTTTCCTTTTTTTTTTTTTTTAACAGCTACAGAAAAGTCTAGACTCTCTACTTCAAACTTGAAGTGTTAAAGGGGACCCTTAGATCTGATCAGCTCAAAGCCCCTAATCTATGCAAAAAGTGGGCATTGATGTAAAAATAGTGCTTGTATGATCAACTCAGAAGCGTAGTTGGAGTGCAATGTATATTTGTGGGTCTCAGTGCTTTGAAAATGCTTGTTCCTGCCTGTGAGACTGGCAGAAGGTGAGAACAGTCAAAGATCCATTCTGTACGAATGCAGCTCTTCTTTTTTTCCCCCCCTTTGTTGCAAACTATTTTTTCTTTCTGTATTAGAAAACTAAAATCAGAGAATTGGGTGAAAAATATATAATTTCCTTCCAAAGTCTATCTCCCTGAAGTACAACTAAATTATATAATTTTTATTTTAAATTGTTGTTTTTTAAACTGTTCAGTGTTAAGAATGTTGAAAGAATGCTGTCCGTTGTCCTGGTCACAATTAGTTCTGTCTCATGTGGTTAAATAAATAAGTGTCTGACTTTTATTTTCACACATGTACCTGATTTAAACATTTCTGTGACCAGAAAAGCAGACCTTTAACTGCATAGGTGGGGATTTGACATTTTGATAGAAGAAACATTTGGTCTTCACCTTCCATTACTTTAAAGCACAGGTTATTAGAAAAATAATGTGTCACTATTCCCCTCAAGAACTGAAATCAAAGGGAATTTTCTTGGCCAGCACTTCTAAGGTACAATCTCATCATTGTTGCATTGAAAGGCTAAACATTTTCTCCCAGGCCTTCACAATTGGATTGGGCAGAGGAGACCTGAAACACAAAGTAAAAAGTGGGTTACTAAATGACATTCATTTTTTTTCCAAAGATAACAAAATACAAAGTCAACTCCTAGTAACTTATTTCTCAAAGATACACAGCATGATTGTCCAGTAACCTGATGGAGAGATTCTGAAAAAATCTCTACCACATCCCGTTATACGAACATTATTAGTCTTGTAAATTTTCAAGTAATCGAACCATTTCATTGTAAGGTGCTTGTTTACATAAACTAATGCCGTGGCAGTCTTCCCAAGAAGCAGAAATCTTCAAAGAATGAATGCTGTCTTATATAGATCCATAGATATGTAAAGAATTGAGGTACATAATTGCAATACTATAAAGTACATGAAAATATAATATGCTAGAGCACTTGTGGTTGTTTTTTGTTGTTTTGTTTTGTTTTGTTTTGTTTCAGAACCAGATCTTTCAACATGGGAAGAGTATGGCATAAAATAAATAAATGGCATACCTGTGCACAATTGTGAGTTCTTTGATGCTGCATCTCAATCCCAGGGATACTTTCCTGCAGGAAACATTGTACTGTGGATATACATTCCACAATGTAACACAGCAGCTAGAAACATGTTAAAAAAAAAAAAAAAAAAATCAAACCCATGATCCTAACATAAAAAAGAGCATACTCAGCATTTTGATCCTGATTATAGTCTAAATATGATTAGTCTGTTTCGTTGGTGTCTTTTTATTTCTTGTCTATCTGAAAAATATATTGAAAACAGCCATATTTAAAGGGGACCTACAAGAAAGATGAGGAGGGACCCTTTATCAGGGACTGTAGCAATAGGACAAGGGGTAATGGTTTTAAACAAAAAGAGAGGTAATTTAGATTATCTATTAGGAAGAAATTATTTACGATGAGAGTGGTGAGGCACTGGAACAGGTTGCCCAGAGAAGTTGTGGATGCCCCATCCCTATAAGTGTTCAAGGCCAGGCTGGATGGGTCTTTTGGCAACCAGATCTAGCAAAAGGTATCCCTGTCGATGGCAGGGTGTTGGAACTAGATGATCTTTAAGGTTCATTCTAACTCAAACCATTCTATGATTCTATTATTCTATTATTCTACATATAGTTAACAAACTATATATCTATAGATTATTGTTAACTAGCTATATTTTCTAGTTAACTAAATATATACTATATACTAACCGTAAGTATACAACATACAGAAAAGAAATAGCATATGTACAGGAAAATAATTAGAATATAAATCATTTAATGATTAGCTTTTACCACTACTCAACGATTTTATAGAATTACCTTCAAAAAATTGTTTGTTTGTAATCCTCCTTCATGTGCAAAGCATATAACTGGTATCTCCTTTTTTTAAATAATGTATGCGTTTCTATGTATAATAATAGCATAAACTCGGTTGTGATTTGTATTGTGATCTGGATGATAGTGTTTCTGGTTTTTAACTGTTCAGATCCTAGGCTATCTGAAACGATATTGGGTTTATGTGGCAAGGTTTTGGTAGCCGGACTGGGGGATGCAGGGGCAGCTTCGGTGAGAAGAGACCAGGGGCTGCCCTGTGTCAGACAGAGCCAACAACAGCTGGGTCCAAAATGGACCCACTGCTGGCCAAAGCTGAGCCCATCAGTGTTGCTGGTAGCACCTCTGTGATAGAATAGAAAGGGTAAAAAATCCTGTGCAGCAGCTGCAAGAGAAAAGAGTGAGAAAGGTATGAGCAAAACAGCTCTGCAGACAACAAGGTCAGTGAAGAAGGAGGGGAGGATGTGCGCCAGGTGCTGGAGCAGAAGTTCTCCTGCAGCCTGTGAAGGGGACAATGGTGGAGTAGCTTGTCCCCCTGCATCCCATGATGTACTACAGCAAAGCAGATATCCACTCTGCAGCCTGTGGAAGACCCCACACCAGAGCAGATGGATATGGCCTGAAGGAAGATGCAGCCCATGGAGAGCCCACACAGGGGCAGACTCCTGGCAGGAACTTAGGTCCTATGGGGAACCCATTCTGGATCAGTCTGATCCTGAAGGACTGCACCCATGTTGGAGCAGTTCTTGAAGAACTGCAGTCAGTGGGGAGGACCCAAGCTGGAGCAGTTCATGAGGGACTATTCTGTAGTAGGGTCCCCACAGCAGAGCATGGGAAGAGCATGAGGAGGAAGCAGAGATGAAAAGTTATAAACCGACTGTAACCTCCATTCCCCATCTCCCTGTGCCACTCAGGGGAAGGAGTTTGAAGTGTCAGGTGTGAAGCTGAGCTTAGGCAGAAGAATGGGGAAGGGAGGAAGGGTTTATTTAGTTTTGTTTTTATTTCTCACTATCTGAATCTGTTATTAAATGGAAATAAATTAAACTAATTTTCTCCAAGTCAAATCTGTTTTCCCTGTAATGGTAAGTGGTGAACAATCTGCCCATGCTTATCTTGACCCATGAGTTTTTTCATTGTATTTTCTCTCCCTGCCTGTCCTGTTGAGGAAGGGAAGTGAGACGGTAGCTTGGTGAGTGTCTAGCAGCCAGCCAAAGTTAACTCACAAAAGAAATGTACTCTGAAGTAACTGTCCTTTGCCTTTGTCCTTTGTCTCTGATTTCAGAATAAACCCAAGACATCAAGTTTGAAACTGACGGTCTTAAACACTGTAAAGCTATACAGGATGAAGGAAGTCATGTTTGTCCACAGAAGCCTCAACTACAAGGAAGTCCAAGAAATATCTGTGAGTGGACCAGTCCTGCTAGAACAAACAATTGGAAAGCAAATTTGTGAAATCACCAAAGAAACTGCTAGTGTTCAGTTTAGCCTCAAATGCACATGGAATCAGACCTGAGGAGTCATTATAGAGACATGGCATTACCACAGATACACAGAAGAATACCTAGAAAATTTGGGGATGTGGCTGGTTATACTTGCTCTAAGCCAGGCACTCATTTTCCAACTCTGGAGGAAATTTTTCTATGGCTCCTATAATTCAGCAGTTTAACTGTAGGACAGGAGTTCATGTGAGTGTCATGACGGAGTCATAGTTCATAAAAACAGTTGTATTTCCTGATGCTAAAATAAAGGATTCTTGATATCTACAATGAGCTTTCTTTAACTATGAGTTAATTGGAAACACATTTGTTGGGTCACCCCGTGCACGAAGAACAAACAGAGCTTCACAGGTTGATTATTTTCTGCAGATAATTCATTCTCATTGGGTTCTAGCTTTCTGCATGAATCTTCATTATCTCTAGTTATTACACGAGAACTTTAGTAACATCCGTCACTGGCTAAGTCTGAAAGAGAAACATTTTCTCTCTCTCCCCGCAACTGAAAGACAAGCTGCTCAGCACTTGTAACTATCAGGCTTTCTCTACAAACTCAGTGACAGTTATGATACGAAAAGACACATTTGTATGATGGAATCATTTTTTGATTGTTTGGCATTCAGTGGCTAGTGTTTGTTGGCACCTAAAATCTGCATTTTCCCTTTCCCTTTCCCTTCCCTCCCCTTCCCTTCCCTTCCCTTCCCTTCCCTTCCCTTCCCTCACAGTTTTTATATGGGTCTGTTATACTAGACTGGTGTGAAAAGTAATACTTATAAAGAGACTCATCAGTCAAACTGAAAATCTGATGAGTCAGATCAATCACTGTACAATTAGTAAATCATATATCTGTTGATCTTAATCAGTCCAGGTTTGCTGAAGTTCATGGTACTACTCCAATTTAAAGTAGTGCTATACTAATTTATACTATTTTAATTCACACAGGATGTGAAAGAGCCTAATTTCCAGTGATCACTGGAAAGGCTGATATATTGCAGCTATTTCCTTTGTAAGCATAAGGTCATCTGAGAGCTCAGATTCTATTACTGTCTTATATGTGTTGGGAAATACTGACTTTTTAACAGCAAATAATCACTTCATGAAATTTAAAATTGGCATTTGTTTTTGGCTAGTTATGCTCCTGTTGCCTAAGGCTAGATCTTGTTCTCATTTCGGTCAAATGGAAACTAGTCAGTTCCATTTTTCAAATTGTCCTGCATTAATACAGAGCTGCAATGTTTGGATTGGGGCTGAACAAAAGAATTGTTATTGAAAAGGAAAATGCTCTCCTGCTTTTTATTTAAAGAAACACTAATTAAAATAACTTCCCTGTAAGTGTTTTTGAAAACCTAAATTCTGTGATAATTTAATGTCTCTTCTTCCAAAAATTACTGTACAATAATGCTCAGACTTATTTGTGTTTTGCTGCTATGCCTTATTCAACAGAATTTTTTTTAAGAAATACTGATTATTATATTCTTCATATTGCATGGCAAGAGGTCCTTCAATTACTCTACCTTTCCCTCTCCTAAAGGAAGTCTTGTTGAAATGTGCAAAATGCATAAAGGAATATTCATTAGCACTTGGTGGTAGTTTGAGGGCATATGAGGCAAGGATTTCAGGGACATGTTCAACCCACTTCAGGTGTTTATGATGTAGACATCTACGTATGAGCTACTTGTCTAAATTTAATTAAGAGGCAGCGTTCAGAAACAGACACTACTAATGTGCAGTTCCTCTGACCTACATTTAATAGCTGCATTAGGATAAGATGAATGATATGAAGTGCTTGTTCCTTTCCATTGACTGTATGGGGAATTTAAATGACAAGCAGAAACGTAGATATTTATGCTGTATACATCTATATCTTCCAAAGAATAATCGTACTTTAGATGTTGATGTGCTGCAATGCAGGCTTCAGAAAAGGGATCCACTTGTCATTTGGCAAGTCAGTTCATCTTTCTGTTTTGAAGATGACATAACCATAAGGGACTCAGAGATGAACTGGCTTGTCGATATTACTAACACAATGATTACTAACACAACAGATATAAACAGCCAAATCTTGTTTTTTGTTTTTGTTTTTGTTTTTGTTTTCACATATTATTCTGCAAACTAGATCACAGAGATACAAAAAATTAAGCCTGCGAAACAGGTTTATTACTGTTGAGCTACATCAGTTGGATGATAGAAACAACTTTGGTCCATTTAAGCATATTGTTGTGGTAGCTAATATATATCTACTCATTTAGGAAAGCAGTAATCATACACTCTGTAAATGACCAAAAAGAATCTGCTTTAAATTTTGAAAAATTCAAATATATAGATAGATTTGCTGATAGTGTACTGCAGATCATGACAGATACAGATATATCAGCAGTCTCTGGAGAGATATAAAACTATTTATAATAACTAAAAATTCTGCAGGCTAGTAGTTCTTCTAACTTCCACTAATGACTTTTGGTTATTTTTCTAAACAAACAAACAAACAAATATTAAAAAAAAAAACAAAACAAAACAACAACAACAACAACAACAAAGGAATTATCTTAGGCCATATGCCAAAAGCCTGTTACCAGAATGTTTGTAGAATGTTTATATAACCAGTTTTCAGGGTGGAAGAAAATATGCCATTCACTTGGAAAAGTGCATTTATTTCAAACTGTGAGGACCTCTATCTTATTATAGAACATATGCCATGGGAATTAGAACCCTAACATTTGCAAAAAAAAAAAAACCATATCGCTTTCAAATGGTTACTTAGAGTGTGTAATGTTACTTTAGGTAATTTCGTATGTCTTGATTTAAGAAGATTTGCTTCAGTGAAAATAAAGAGAATGTTCCTAATTTTTTTTTTCTGATTATATTACATCCTATGACCATTGATTAAAAGGAAAGCCCATAATCCATAAGAGTTTTGTAATCATATTTGCCCACTCATATTTGCAGGTATAATTGCTGCAAGATTTTTGTTAGTTTAGATACATGTGGGTGCCAAAAGTACCTACACATCAAGGAAGACCCTGGACATATGGGAACACTACTAATATTCAGCTAATTATGTTGCACAAGTTATTGCAGAAAAAATAACCACCTTGACTCTAAAAGAAAGAGATTCTAATTGTTCTCAATTACGTGGTTAATACTATATGGAAAGGTTCCTGAGAAGAATGAAGAGCTGACTGCCATTGTAACACATGAAAACACAACACAAATTATGTGTTTAGAAGCTGTCAGGTGTTCTCCACTTCTGAATAAAAATGTAGGTTATGCCACATTCACAGAGGAATTTAAAAGTTCAATTTTGGTTGATTTTTTCTGTTTGTTAAAAAAAAAAAGAAAAACTAGTCAAAATGTGCATACATACTGACATAAGGGGTTTTGGAGGACAGCAGATCCATAGTTTTCCCTTAATGACCTCTAGACATCCGAGTTCAATAAGTATTGAATCTGTTGTAAGAATGGGTAAACTGAGGCATGGAGTAGTTAAATGGTTTAATCAAAATGACAGTAGCAACAAGTCAAATTAGAAATAAATGTTGTTGTATGCCTCAGTTTCCATATTCACTACTAGAATATTCTGCCAAAAATAGATAGAGAGATAGAGAGATAGAGAGAGAGATTGGATAACCAAACTACACTAAATTGCTTCAGAAACCTCAGAAACCAATTGGGTTCAAACTCTGGGTGAAAGTTCAAGATTTATTTTATTTGAGCCTATTCACCCATTCTTAATTGAAAAAGTAGGTTGATAAAACATCTCATTTGAAATGGGCATAAACTGTAAAATAGTAAGATTGAGGTATATATTCTATAGTTCCTGTCAAAAAAAAAGTCTCATATATGGCTTGGGCTAATGGACAATAAATTTATTACTACAAGAAATTACAAATGTCATTGAGCATGGTTATGATCAAAATGTAACAGAAATACGGATAGTAGGACATTTCATCTGATATTTCACAATAGTTATCTTGTTGGAGGAAACTGTGAAGCTTGATTGAACAAAAGATAAAGTTAATACTACCTAATAAGAACAGACCATTATAGATCAGTGAAACTGCAAAACAGAATTATATGACAAGGGGCAAGCCACATTATCTAAATTAACATTTTTCCAGCGTGAACAAGAAGGGCCACTGTAGGAAAACGAGAGCTAAATAGTGTGGCCTGCATTTAGTCAACCTGAAGTAATTATTAATTTATGGTTGTCTGTGATTTTAATGAAAATGAAAGCTGAGAGGAAAGAATTGAGAGAGATAATGTGCCGTGAAATTGAGTTTCATTTATTTGGAAGCCACTGCTTTTCTTTTTTCTATTCTCCTTTCCTTTCCTTTCCTTTCCTTTCCTTTTTTTCTTTTTTCTTTTTTTCTTTTCTTTTTTCTTTTTTCTTTTTTCTTTTTCTTTTCTTTTCTTTTCTCTTTTCTTCTCTTTTCTTTTTTCTTTTCTTCGCTTTTCTTCGCTTTTCTTTGCTTTGCTTTTCTCTTTTCTCTTCTCATTTTTTTCTTGTTAAAGAAGTTAATGTAAAATGTCCACACTAAAATTTCACCAAGATTACATAACTGCATAGTTAAATGCTTCCATTGCTTTAACATGACCACTACAAATGGCCAGAGAGTGAGCTAACTGTCCAGCTGCTAGTTAGTATGATCAAAGATAGCTTCTTTTTTATTTTTTCAGAATTACCAGTTTTAAAAGACTGTATTGTGCAATAGCAATTTTTTGTTGTCAGAATTACAGATTTTCCTAATAGTATCTACATCTTTTGGAAATACACTAATCATCAGCAGTCCTTTGCAGAATTCTGGAACTCAAAGATATGGACAAAGCTATAGATGAGGAATATAAATAAACAAACTACAGTAGCTGCCTTTAAGTTGAAATGCCTTTTCTTGTTCTCCTTCAAACACACACAAAAAAATTGTATATTAATCAGCAGGTTCTGTTCTGATGTGGAAAAAGCCTAAAAAGCCTAAAAAACAGATAAGTCATGTATTTCATTTTAGAATGGGTTAAGTTTTGGTTAAGAGAAGGCTTGAGAGGCACAAGGAATAATAAAAATGCATGTGACCCAATTGATTATCTTTGGGATTTTATAGACATAGGCTGTATAACACCCACAGTCTTCATGAGAATTCACCAGCAATACAGAAGTCTTTGGTCACTCTGGAATATGATAAGACTTCATCAACAAGTGGACTTTGCTTTTTAGAGCACTGTTAGAACAGCTATGTGTTTTGTACTTGTTGTGTTCAGATTTTTTTTTTTTTTTTTCCCCAGTGTATTCAGAGGGCCGGAATCTTGCCTGGTATAATTTTCTACAAACTCTGAGAAATAATACTATACTCATCATTGACTTTACCTACTGAACTTTTTTTTCTTTTTCTTTCTTTTTTTTTTTTAAATCTACTATCATTCCCACTGTTTCTTGCTTAACTCTTGGATTTGGTCCAAGGAAATAGCAATAACTCTGATGATCTGCCATATCTAGTTCATTTTTCTGCCGCTTTTCCTAAAGAGGAAGTTACTCTTCTTGAACTTAAATCCAACTTCTACAAGAATAAATTCCCGCTCTGGTTTGGTATGTGAGTTAGAAGTCTGCTCACACTGAATGGAGACAACTGGAAGAATACTGGAGCTAAGATGACTGAGGTCCCATTACCTGAGCTCCACCCAAGGGTGCTGAGGGAGCTGGTGGAGGTAATTGCCAAACCGCTTTCCACCATCTATCAGTGTTCCTGGTTATCTGGAGAGGTCCCAGAGGACTGGAGGCTTGCCGATGTGACTCCCATCTACAAAAAGGGCTGCAAGGAGGACCCGGGGAACTACAGGCCTGTCAGCCTGACCTCGGTTCCAGGAAAAATTATGGAGAAAATCATCTTGGGTGAGATCACAAGGCACTTGCATGGCATCCAGGGGATCAGGCCCAGCCAGCACGGGTTCACGAAGGGCAGGTCGTGCACGTCCAACCTCATCTCCTTCTACGATAGGGTGACCAGACTGGTAGATGAGGGAAGGGCTGTTGATGTGGTCTACTTAGATTTCAGTAAAGCCTTTGACACGGTCTCCCACAGTATTCTCCTGGGGAAACTGTCTGCCCGTGGCCTAGACAGGTATACTCTTCTCTGGGTAAAGAACTGGCTGGAGGGCCATGCCCAGTGGGTTGTGGTTAATGGAGTTAAGTCCAGCTGGCGTCCCGTTACAAGTGGTGTCCCCCAGGGGTCGGTACTGGGGCTTATCTTGTTTAATATCTTTATTGATGACCTAGATGAGGGGAT
>VXAL01005380.1:31927-48352 GCA_013399475.1 Chauna torquata | reverse complement strand
AGAATGTGGTTTAGGTATACAAATTATATCAAATTATATTCAAACTCCTGAACTCAAAATAATGTTACTTTTAAAATACCAGGTTTATCTGAAAATACCGTATAATAAACTTATGCACACATACACTTCTTTCAGGTATTAAAAATAAAACTTCAAAAACTACTTAGCACTGAAAGGAAAACACAGAGGAACAAAACAGAATCTGTCTCTTAGTAATACTGAGCTGTCAAACATCAGCAAAGGCAACATCGTCTTCCACATTCTTTCCTTTAAAAGNTTAGAGTGCTTCCAACATTTCCCACAGAGATCAAAATCCCTCAGAAAGATATTTTTGGAGATGGGAAAGGAACAAGAGGGAAAGCAATAAAAAAATGAAGGTGAAATAGAAAAGAAAACATAAAAAAGAGCATCTTACATAATTAAAGGATACTGATTACCAAGGACAAATATAAGTTTATACCTCTATTCCCACACATGTAGGAAAAAATTCTACTCAAAGAAAAAAACTGTTTTTAAATCACTGCTTATTTTCACTGTTTCTGCATGTATTTCATGCCATCATATGAGAATAAAAAAACAGTAAGAAATTACTGCTGGTAACATCTTCATTCTTCTCTAAAATTTTATCAAGTATCCACCACAATTTTCTGTTAATACAAGGTTGCTCAAAAGTTTACAGAGACAGAAGGGGGGAAAAAAGATTTGGTTAACTACCACTCCAGCATAATAAAACACTCACCCTAATGGATGCTTTATTGCAAAAGACTTTGTTTATAGCAAGCCATGTGGGAAGATCCAGCATGTTCTGAAGCACCTCTTGATCCAACTCTAAATTGGTCAGCTGACCCTCCCCCTTTAATGTGCTCAGGTTGATCTTGTCAGGCGACAGGTTTTTGGTGAACCTAAAAAGAAACATGCACCTTAAGTAAATGAATATAAAGCAAATCAGAGCTGTCCCGCACGTAGCTGACAATTTAACTTAAAGGAATGGTCTGGCGGGGTAGGCAGGTGAGATGGAAATCATCTCAGGTACAATTTCACCTCAAAAAGAATTAGTACCATGGAATTTCACACTTGCTTTGTCCCTCTAAGTTTTTGCATCTCACCAACTCCATTTACAATTAAATACATTATGAGGTATTTCCTAGCTTGTCCATCACCCAGAATAACAAGTATTTAATTCAAAACATTTAACTACTTATTTCAAACTATGTAAGGTAGAACTGAATCCATTTCACTCTTTTTTCAAAAGAAAAAGAAAATATTCAGAACCTCTAATATATACTGTCATTCCTGGAGCATGCAGGAATGGCTGATAATTCACTCAAGACAGGTAACAAAAAGGCACTGCTTTTAAACAGTACCTTTCCATATATATGTACACTTTAAATCTTGAAATGAAAAGCTTCATTTACAATATTCATTACTTTAATTGTAGAATTTAATAAAGAATTTAAATTATAGACAAACAGGCACAGCAGTACGGTGTATATAAGATATTGGATGGAAGCTTGAAAGATCAGTCTGATAGGCAAAGGCTAAAAAAATGTAGCTATTTAAGAGAACATGCAATAAATTTCATTATACTTAAAAGGTGCTTGCTTTGCTTATACAATAGAACAGTCTTATGTGACTGTGTCAAATGGCTGACATCCTTGTGAGAGAACATGACAAAATAATGAGCACTCTACCCTCAAGTCAACAACTACAGCATTATACCTACCACAACCTACAGAATAGGTTGTATTTAACCACACCTGCATTCTGCTATGGAAATTTGTTTCTGCTCATGAGTGGGTCTAATTTTTTTTATTTTTTTTTTTAAATAAGATTAGGTAGTAGAAAATACTGCCATTTGCAAAAAGTCCCACTTTGGGACTTTTCTCACTCAAATCTGTCCATGCTGATGTTCTCCAGGAAGACAGCAAAAGGGTTTGTTTGTCTGTCCAAAATGATTGCTCTGGTGCAACCCAGAAGTTTCCTTTCCATTCTGGTTTCTATACAAACTATGAGGTCCTTATTAAGAAAGATACTCAGGGACAGACAGTAGAAAAAGGTGAAGAAGGCTGGCAAGCTTTTCCTCTTAACAGTTTCCAAGTGTGGCTTGAAACATGGCTAGCATTTTCTCAGTCCAACTGTTTTATTGCATTCGTGTGATGATAAGCTTTGGAAATGCATTTACCTAGCCTTACAAAACCAAAACACCTGTTTACTGTTCCTATAAACATTCAGCCAGACATCATAAACCTACAGAATTTCATCACCTGTCAGTTTAATCATGAAGAGAAACTCTCAAAGATCAAGACATTTGGGAGTGTGGGGTGCACAGAAGCTTGTTCAGAAGTTCATTTGTTTATTTATTTTCAAACTGTACCAAGTTTGAAATTATCCAGGATGTATTTTCAAATAATACTAGACATGCTGCTTACTATAGAACAGTTGCAGCTGTTTCTGTATTGCTTAAAACCAAATTATCCAGAAGGAAAGAGCTTTGATTCAAGAACAACATATTTTAATAATTATAGTACTAAAAATATATTAAGATCAGGCTATTGACACATATATTTTCCTTGACAACTAATGTACTTCTAAATGGAGCATTTAGAAACATTATGTGAGAAATAAAGGACTTCAATAATTTAGTTTTCCAGTTACCCTTCTTTGTTCCTTTTAACAAGGAAGTGAAGAGCTGAATAACCTGCCTCAGTTAACCATCCTGTCAGTAACTGCAAAACATAAAGCCTCGTATATCAGAACGCATATTGACAAGTCTCACCTGACTTGCTAATTCAGATTTCCATAATACTGAAACAGCCATTGAATGTTTTTAGTCACATCGCAGTATCTCTCTCTACCTACTAGATGATGATCATCTTTAAAATAACACCAATTTGTGTTTCTTAAGTCACATTTTTAAGTCACATTTATACAGCAAATGCCAAAATACTCTCCCATTACATACACACACATGGTTTCCCAAGACCATGATGCTCTTCGTAGGACTCTCTGGGTCCCTGTAGCTATGCCACAGAAGAAATACCACAAAACTTGGAGGCAGATCTAACCAGCAGCTTGGTCTCAACTGCAGACAAAGCACAGTGAAACCCAGAGGATCTACAGGAACAAGTTTCCAAACTTCATAGTGAGAAAGACACCAAAATACCATTAAGGATGAGAATGGAGACAGTAAAGCCAATCTCAAGTTACTTCCAACATCCTTCAAGCAGACAAAATAGGAGCAGGTCCCTACCAACAACGAGCAGAAGGACAGGGTAAGCAATCTCAGCTAGCAGTGTCATCTCCCCCCTATTTCTGTGCAGGGTTTTTTTTTTTTTTCCTCCTTAAGTTCTTCTGAGAGTGTTACTTTGAATTTGTTACCTTTCCTGCAGCCAGTGAAAGGAAGAACACTCTGTGTGCTGCTTCATCTAGCACAGACCAACGCAAAAGGATATCCACCTGGAATATTACACCTTTCATTTCAAAAGTCAGAGAAAGCACTCTAGTATGCGAGTTGTGAGGAGGTACTTCAGGTTTAGGCACCTCTAGCAGCAGATTTGTTCATTCCACTTCCACTGCTGGAATGTCACTGATGAGCAGATGCTGGCGAGACAGTGGCATCTCCCCCTAATCCATAGTAACTTCATAACATATGACAACCACATCTGCTTTGTCCATCTGCTTTGTCCAGAGCCAGTTTTCCACAGAGAACGCCAACGCTTCACGTTTCTCTGATAATTCCCTCCTCCTTCTAAACTCAGTTGTTCCACAGAATATACTTATGTTTGTTTAGCACTTCAGCACCATTTCATACTACTTCAAACAACAGGAATACCCTTTAGTTTCATATGGTGTCTTCTAACTTATAAATAAATAATTCAAAGTTACAAGTTGGCCTATCTGAGCAGCTAGCCCTGCAAAACACAACGTGATCATACCAGTTAGAATTTACAAGAATTTGAAACTTTATGGCTAAATTAAAAGAAGGGCCAAACAACAAGAACAGCATTTCACATTAAAAAACAAAACAAAACAACAACAAAAAACTTAGAGTAACTACAACTCTCCAAAAGGCTTTGTTCTAGGATCCTACGGTACATCAAACCACAACATGCCCAGACGTGAGCCATGGACATGCTGATGTGTATCTAGTTCGGGTTCCAGTGAACTTGCTATGAGTTGGCAAAACTATCACAGACAATATTGTTACCCAGCTAAAATCTGAAACTTAATATTTTAATACTATTAAATTTTAATTTCATTATTAAATTGAAAGTTAATACTATTCTAAAAACTCTAGTGTTAACAATGTCTTGGAGCTATTTTCAAATAGTCTCTCTAAAAGAACTAAAAACCCATACAGAAGATGAGTTTCTTCCTTGCACAAAATATTTATAATTCTGAAGTTTTGCCTGTGACAAGAGAGGCCTGGAGTTCTGAATGGGCGCTCCACAGTGGATACAGGGAAGATGGCCAAGAAGTGAAACTAGGAAAAAAATACAGTAGAGAGAACAGGGGAAGAAACTATTCTGAAAGGGCAGGCTCATGTTTTGTAGAACTAAGTCCACAGATCACATGAAGTTCAGAGCGGTGATCCACAAAAGTTTGGAGAGATGTCTTGTCAAGTTTGTCAAACAGAAATTCCAGTCTCTGGATTTAATAGAGAAATTACGGAAGTCTGAATCACATTTGGACATGGGACTCCAAGCTGTTATGCTCATCTACTGAATATATAATCTGTTCCACCTGGCTCTACCATATGCCCCTCCTGCTTTTTAAATAAAATTCCTTCAGTGATG
Source organism: Chauna torquata (assembly GCA_013399475.1). Taxonomy (NCBI): domain Eukaryota; kingdom Metazoa; phylum Chordata; class Aves; order Anseriformes; family Anhimidae; genus Chauna; species Chauna torquata. The sequence goes on along the minus strand of VXAL01005380.1, from coordinate 43,556 downwards.
TGATCCTACATATATGCCCTAATCATGACAGACTATTAAGCAAAACATGTTGCACATACTAATTTTTACCTCCTTGTTACAAACTAGAACTGCATTAAAAGATGTGTGGTTCAAAACAACAGCCTCAGAAAAAGCGCAGCATGTCCTAATACGAACTGGCAACTGTATTGGTAACAAAACAGTAGGAACTGAACAGAAAGATTACTTTTTTCCAGTCTCACCTGGCTGAACCAAGTTATTAGATCACTAAGAAATTTCTGAAGCAAGAAACAGTTTCCATGACTCTAGGTAGAAAGGAGGTCTACAATTATTCTGTTCACTGTACCACTCTGAATTTTAAGACTTCACATTTGAACTGAAAAGGAAAAGAACTCTTTGTCAAATCTGTAACAGAGAAAAGAAATGGAATCACCACAGCATTTACTGTTATGAGCGACCTCCTCACATATTTATAATGTGTATCTCATCTGCAAATCAAACCTGATTTTCATTAACTGATCTGAACTGAAAAACCTTTAAATCCCTCCCACCTTTCACTAAGTCACTAATAAATAAAAATTAAAAAAAAGAGTTCCCGAAAATAACATGCTGCAGTCAATGTTATAATTTCCTCTCTCGTATTTTACCTACTGTAACCAGAAGCAATATCAAAGTCTCTCAGGAACAAAAAAATCACCTGCAAATACTAAGTTCAGGAGCATTGCTATTTTTTCCTCGTGGCAGCACATCATTAGTTAAGTCCGAAGTACCAAGATGCTTAGGTCCATTTAGACGGCAACAAGTCCTAGATGAGAAAAGACAGACTCCCTAGATTAAAAAAAAACAACTCTACATACCAATAACATTAAGCACAATGACCTTCAGAAGAGTTCTAGTAGCTGCCTGTTCTTGATCCAAGTATCACAAGAGAGAAGAAGGAATGAGATAGACTCAAAACAGTCATACAGGATTAAAAAGATTTAGTTGCCATTGAACAAAGGTGTCATCTAAAGAAGACAAACTTTACAGATGCAAAGTGCTTGACCTGAATTGAATACAAAAAACTTCTGTAGAGGTTGTCCATTTTAATCCTTCAGACTTATGTAACAAGATTACAATCAAGCAACTGTATCTTTCTCGATACTTTTTAAAAAAAACTTCAGTCAAGACATCACAAAAGCTGGTGCAGAAATTAAGTATATATTAAGTGGCTTAAGGTTAGTAGAAATTGGTCAGGAGACCACAAGAGCAACATCATCTAATATGTCCAAAGGATAAGTAGAAACCCAAAGGCACTTGAATGTATTTAGAGAAAAAAGAAAAAGAAAAAAGAAAAAAAAATGTGGTGGACCATGGAGTAACAGAAACATTTGAGTGAATTCTGGCTGTCCTAGGATGTTCTAATTTTAATGCGGTGTATCATATCACTGTTTCACCAAGCATGAGATCATTAACTATAATTTATGTAAGAGTTAAGAGTGAACGAGTTTTAGCTCTACAGGCTGGGTTAAAATGTGTGATAGTTGACAGGTAACATTGAAGTCACATTCATGAAGTCCTTAGAAAACTGACCTTCTGAGGAACTCAACAGATCAGCAAATGGCTTTGCAACAACAGCTGACTCATCAACGATGCAAGATATTAGACATTTGAAGATAAAACCCAGTAATTTCCATGAATTGTAAGTGAAAGAATTTTTTTTTTTTTTTTAAAAGGAAATAAAGTTGGAAGACAAGAGAAAATTGATGAAAAACTGCCGGGCATACAAGAAGGTTCAAGTACTACTATATAAAAAGAATGAATGGGAAGTAGTGCTAAATGTCACCATAAAATATGATGGCATGTCCTCATCTTGGATACTATATTCATTTCTGAAAATATTAAAGCCATTTTAAAAATGGAGAGGATACACAGAAAAATTAATGATGAAGGAAAAAACACTGCACAGAAAGTTAATTGGGTGCTCATTTATCAATGTAAGAACAAAAACCATATTCGAAACTAAAAGAGAATGCCTTTAAAACCAAGAAAAGGAAACACTCATTACAGAACATCTTCATGACCATGGAACACCAGGATAGAACACAGTACCAAAATCAAAAGCTTAGTAGAATTAAAAAAAAAAAAAAATCAGGTACTCATGGTATGATTTGTAGGGAGAGGTAATACCTTTTACGCCTACAACACAGTACAATTGACCAGACACACTTTGATACATAAACACTTCAAGTTCTTTACTGAAGAATGTCCACAGTATACATCAGGCTAAAAATAAACACTCACGATAAGTTTTTAATATTTCTGGACTAAAAACCTCCCACAAGCAACGGCACTCTCACAGTGCCATTCTGCACCAGAAAAAGAATTGCCGTAACACTGTAAAATCTCACCACCACCATTAGCAGCCAGCAGGTAACCAGCAGGCAAGTCTACAGTGGGCATAATTTTGGTGGTCTCAGAGGCTACCCTCCAGCCTTTATCCAGAAGTCATCTGTATCAGAAAGGTTACATCTTGCATGGATTCTCAAATACCGTGCAGCTTCCTGCCAAGAGGCCCCTATCAGTATACACACTGCAAGGGCTGCCATTCCCCTCATTCTCTCACAGGCAGTCACAGGGACTCATAAACGGCAATACCAACTGCAGCAGCTGCACCAACCTGCAGATTTCTCAAGTACACCTGCCATTGCCTATAATACCAGATTGGCATCTTCTTCCTCCCTCCGACATCAATTTGTACAGGAGAAGGGTCTAACCCCTTTACCCATGGGTAATATGGCTAGCCCACGCAAATGCCTGCATGTTTTATTTAATTAGACCTCGAACTTCTGTAGAATTGTCAGGTGTGGATTTGGTGGCCGAGTGCAAGATGGAGAACTGCATGCAGCATGACCTGCTGGATGCCCAGCGAGGGGGGGATCTGCATGATCTACTGCACAGCGTCCTGCAGAGGTGCTCAGAGGCCGAGCCCGGGGAGCGCAGGAGGGCACTCCCCTCTTTGCACACCCTGCCTGGACCTACTGTTCTCAACTGGCAAGGGATTACAGCACACCACACGAGACCGTGACACTACCTATGACCCTACAGCTTCAGGTGGGACTTTTCAGGCTACTAAACACGACCTGAAACACCTAAAAGGCTCTTACTGGGCCTCTGACCTATCGTCATCTAAAGACAGATCTTTTCCCAACCCCGCACCAGGCAAATCATTAATTAGAATCCCGACAACATCCAGCCTGTAACCTGTCACGCCATCCCCCTTCTCTCTCCCATCCTAGGAGGCAGGTGCCTGAATATTACATGTACTTTTCTGATGCTTTCCAAATAACTGCTTCTATTTCATCACCACACTGACAGGCTTCAGTGTGGACTCCTACTCCAGCTGACTTCCTACAGACAACTTAACACACTCATCCGTCCACTCCAAGTCCCACTCCATACTTTCTAAAATACTGACACTCCCACCAACTCTCTTAACTTGGCAGTATATAAATCTTCCCCTAATCAGTTCTGTAATAATACATGCAGGAAATTATTTTCTTTCTATTTGCAAAATAAGGTATTGGTCGTTCTCTGGGTACAGGTAGAACAAACAGCTGCTCATCAATAGCTATTATCTAATTAAGTGCCATGCGGCAAATCTGCTCAGATACAGCCAAGCACTGCACATAGATGAGAAGCTTACATTGCATGAATGATAATCAACTTGCAAGTAAAATATCGCTCAATTTGTTTCATTTGTGACATTGGTCTGTGTGAGGTTTTACCAGTTTCTCTGTTCCATAAGCTTTTTCATGTATCACTCATCGTGCACAGAAATGGTCAACACTATCAAACCCAAAAAACTTGTTTCCAACTTGACAGTCTTATACATGACAGACCTTAATGCATATGTTGAGTACAAGAAAACAAAATCCTTAATACACTAAGACACATCTGGGAAGGTACATGCTATTTCCATATTGCAGGCAGCAAAAATAACATCACATTTTGAGAATTTGTTGATACTTGATAACTGTTACATTCCAGTCAAAATACAACATTCTGTAACTAATGCAAAGAAAAGCCACTTGACACAAAAGAATTGTATAAACTAAAATCAAGAAATAACAGTGCAGCATAAAAGCATGATATAATCTGCCTTTTGGAACCTGCATTTATGTAACATTAGCAGATATCTTATTAATGCTAAATGATCAGATTTTACAACAAAACAAAATTGTTCTATACAACATTAACTGTAAGGCCTATTTTAATTTTCAAAAAAAAAAAAAAAAAACAGCTATTCTCTTATATAAGCCAGGACCAGGACGAAAATTGATTGATCCTCTAAATACATATCATTACAGAGAAAATAAATACTAAGTTACACAAAGGAATTAAGCAGGTTAAAATGATAAACAGCAAATGTCAAGTAGACTAAAGATATGGGGAAACACCTAAAAGATTACATTTAGAAATTACACAAACGTATGTTCATAATGGGATTGCTGGTGTACTTCACAAACCAATTTTGCAAATTTAGTTTAGGACTTTTTTGTTTTTAAACATAGCTGCATAGCAAACAATTACTTTTTGCAGAATCATAAGTTCCAAAAACAAACAAAATAGAGAGAAAACTCAACTAACATTTTATAGAACTCTATTCAGTCCCAAATTTGTATAAATACATACCACCTCTTACATTTAATCTACAAAGGTGGGAGAGGGGAAGTTACCTGAGGGCAAGGTATTCAGACAAAAGGCCCCTATTCCTGGTGAAAGCAAGTGGTCAGTTGCCACGGTTTCTGAGAAGCTTCTGGTACTCATTTTGGTAGTAAGGATATTCACAGCAAACCAATCTCCACCAGAGCCAGCAGGGATCGCTGCAGGGAACGGGACACAGGGGACACACAAGGGATCAAGTTCAAAGGGGAAAAAGGAGTGATACAATAACGTAAGAGATTTTTAGCTGAAGACAACTGCAGTCACAACAGTTTGTTATACATTATGACATTATATAATTAAAAAGGAAACAGAGCTGTGTAAAGAAAGTGCTAGGTTCCCGTGAGAATATCCCTTACTGTCCGACACTACAACACTGTAGCTGTGCTGAAATGAAGAGCTTACGTAGAAGATTTCAATCAGGCAGAAGAGATCTATATAATACAGCCAAGCAGTTTCAGAGATACTCAGCAAGTATATTTGGAATGTGAGAAGGCAGCTATCCTGGAGGTGCAGCGTAAGAGGCTTTTAGGATATTTTGAAATGGGAGACAACTTTTCAGTTTTGTTTTGCCTAGCCTGAGATTTCTCAATGCACATCATTTGTTCCCATTCAGTGTCAACTACACCTATTTAAAAGTCGCACTAAAGAAACATGATTCTGCACAGGTAAGGGAACAGGACTTGTTGGATTTGATTCTGTATTTCTGGCAGTGCTATGAGGACCAGCACATTTCTGACATTCTGATTTTGCAGGGTATGAAGTTTTAGTACATTAAGCTTCTCAAAAATTAAAAAAAAAAGAATATTCTACTTAGTAAAGCATATGGCAATTAAAAAAAAATTCTTTGTTAACTGTCTTCACTTTGAAAAGATGCCTCAGCCTAAATACAATTAATTTCCACACTCATTGTGGGTACAATAAAATCCTAGCCTATGAAGGGCAATGTAAAAATGCTATTTGTTAGGATATTTGAACAATGTTTAAGAGATTTACCACTAAACTGAATTACAGATGAACGAGAATTTTTCTATGGTCTCCAGATCTCCAGGCAATGGGAGCAGCTACAACACAAAAATAGATCCAGAAGTAAGCAACCACATAACTTTCAGATTCCCGGGTAGCTGGGTCCCAAGGCTGCTTCCAGAAGAAGAAGCTAACCAGCCTGTGAAAATAAAAGCTCTGGTATTCTCAAGCTGTACAGTAAGTTGCATGGCAGATCTGCCACAAAATTTGTGCTGGGGGCCTGTCTCAGACATCTAGGAGCAAGGCTCCTAGATCCACACTAGGAAACCTGGAAGTACTGAAAGCCACAGCTTGGACTGCAAAGTTAGAGCTCTTGTACGTCTTACATTCCTCTCCTGTTTCTTCTAATGAAAAGATGATGGAATGAAGAGCTCTGAACTGTCATTAGCACCAGCTCCTGAAAGGTGTATACAACTGTCGGAGCTACTGATCAAGAAACCTGCATTCCCCAGCAACCTGACAAAAATTAGCTGTCATGTAATTAGTTGTTAGTAATTATTCTCATAATTTGAAAAAAAAAAAAAGGAAAAGAAAAAGAAACAAATCACTAAATCACGTTGTGTAAGCCTTTCTAATTCTGTTACTGTTTCATCAGAAATCACCCAATATCCTTTGCCCAGTCTGCTTGAACAAGAAAACTGGAATTAAAACATACATTAACAAGCACCTTTTACTCAGAAAGCTTAGTACACGGTTTTATACCTCTGATATAAAAAAAACAGCAAGGCTTCAGCAGCAGAAATACCAAATTTCAAAAAATATAACTATCGGTTTTAATTCTTCCTCACTGCATAATCATTTAAACATAAGAATTTTCTTCCTCACAGGCATTATTTAAATACTCTTCTTCCTAAGAATGCTTCGCACTAGTGTATCAGCTGCTTGTACATACAGTAATTTCCAACATCATTTTAATTCTGGAAAGTTGTTTCCCAGTAAACCTATTGTGAGAATTGCTTCAAAGGATACTCTACACACATACTATACAACTAAATATTACACAACTAAAATGCTGATTAATTCATGGAGATTCTGTAAATGCATTAATTTTTAACGTGTATACACAAAAGTTGTCTGACAAACACAAAGCTTCAGCAGAACTTTAACAGTACAAATAAAACATCTGCAGAATCAGCATCCACATTTCTAATGCATTTGCAAAAATAACGTTAAAACAAACTGAAAATTAGAAGTAAAATTCAGAGAGTTTATTTTATTAACCCAAATGCTCCTGAGATCTTAAGAGATCTTTACGAATGGGACACACAAGATTTAATAATTTACATCTCAATCTTAATAAATGTAATGATTAAGAATTCTACCAGCAAATAGATTATTGCTGCTTTATCTCCAAAATAACCTTTATAAATTCAAATAAAGCACCACAGCAATTTCGGTTTGGCCTTTTGCAAGACGTCCTGCTACAAAAGCTTAAAACACAATACTATGTGTGAAGCTACTATCTGTGAAAGTTTTTTTGATTTTGATTGGGGGAAAAAAAAAAAAGCATTCACTGATTCTTTTGTGCTCATCAGAATACTACCAACACATTCACACAAAAAACAAAACTGTTGGCATGAAGTCTCCACTTAGATACAAAAAGTACTGAATCAAAAGAATTTAAGAAATACAGAACAATGTAAAATTTCATTATAATTCTTTCTCCTTGCTTTCTTCTGCCACCCCAAGCAGTTCTGCTTTAATACCTGTTCTTTTTCAGACTCGATTGTTTCACTACTTGCAGCAGCATGATGTTTGTCATAAACAGACAATGCTTTCCGTAAGCATTCCGATTAAATATAGACTTATTCAGAACAATGCAGACTGTTCCACCTACATTGTGTTCTGAAGTTCTTCCACATACTACATAAGCCAATAAAGTCAGTCATGTAGAAAACATCCTGTAAATACTTCAGTATAAGCAGAGAAAGAACCTGTTCTATACTTATTCTAGGAAAGGTACCTACTTCTGTGTTCTTCAGCTGGCTAAAAAATTGGGTAACTTCCACAGAACTAGAATGACATAGAAGTAGAATATTCAGAAGTGTGAAAAGGAGCAGAACCCCCATTTCTCATGCTACAAGTTGGAAGTTTTAAAGGTCATCCAAAAAACTATAGATAATTATTTACGAGGAGGAACTACTCCATTCCAGCCAAGTACGTAATCGTGCTACACTAGCAGGTTTTAAAAGGAATAACCTCAAATCTCTTGGAGTGGCAACATCCCTCGCCAAACAGGCATATCTCACAGGTATACGAGCAGGGTGATACGCAGGTCAGACATTTAGCCAGGACTGATATCAGTGACATTGTATCAGACAACATGGGATACCACTGCTTACAGCAGGATCAGCCGATTCCTGGTATCCGTACAATTCTACTCTTTGTAGAATTAATCTTCCCATGTATTTTAGAGTGATTTTCCAACTATGCGGTGAAAAAAGTTGTCATGAAACATACTGCAATTTTCTTCTGTTGAAACCTTAGTATTTTTGCACTACTGCTTCAGGTGAGCTAAGGCAAGTTCACACAGAACATGGGATATCGACATGAACAGAAAATGACCTGGATTGCTGCCATACCAAACATTTTTAAGTCACTTACTATTTTTCTTTGTGTGTACGCACGTGTGTAAAAATAGCAAATAAAAAATAATTTTGGATGCAAACAACTCCAGAGTCAAACCCCAATGGGGGAGATGATGCCTTCATAAGTACAGATAGTACAACAGGCACACTATTGTGATTGTGCTTGGTGCAATCTAGAGTCCTGCTGGCAATTTTTAAAACCACTGTTTTTACACACTTCTCCACAAAGCCTAACAAAGGAAAATGAAGTAATGCTGGAAGGTATCTGCTCTCACAGCACAGCAGTCCACAGAAAATCTTGAAAGAAAAGCTATTCTTGAGTAAGAAATCTCTTGCCCATGAAAACATGTAATGGCACACATTAAGATTAAAACTTGTGTTTCACTTCACAGAGGAAGAGCCTGACAACACGAGTATGCGATCCCAACAATACACAGAAAACTCCTAGCCGCTGTCTCATGCCTACCTTTGTAAAGGATAACGCCATTACTCAGATACACTTGTTTCACTTTAGAGCAGCTGTGTTATGAAACAAAGCTACTCCATGATCCAAAAAAAAAAAATCCTAACACAACAAAAAACAACAAAAAATCCTAACACAATAAGCAGAAAAAAAATCCCAACACAATAAGGAGCTGACAAAAATTCAAGGTATCTATCTTCCAAATGACAAACTCATCTCTTCAGCTTAGCGAACAGTGTTTAGTTTCATATCCAATACCAAGCACCACATAATCTGAAGAATATCAGCAAAATGTACTGTTCCCCTCTTCCTTCCTTCTCCTCATTTTCTTCCGCAGCGTTGGAGAAGAGCAATGCATGTTGAAAATAGCAAACAGCTTATATTTCAAAAGTTTTTAGAAGACTGAGAGAAAACTGCAAACTCATCACCAGACCTTCACATAAGATACAGATTTGTTACAAAGCTCTGTGTACCTTCATTGTTTCCAAGTGGTAATACAGTATTAAGAAAAATCTTTGACACAGGTAAAAAGCCATGGAGATATCAGAACTTTTCCAAAACGCAGTTCAGATCTACCTCCTCTTCTTGTTTTCAGACCTTAAAGATGCATAACTATGTAAGAACTTCCCCTAGATAACAAATGTAGGGTAAGGCTGCTTCACAACCCCAGTGTCCATCAGTCCATCTAAAAGCATTGTAAACGGTTAAATGGAAACCACGCTACTGAACGACACAAATTACGCTTTTAATTTTGCATACACAGTATACAGATAGCTCTAAGAAAGTTGAAAATTGCTAACGCATGTGGTGACATACATTGCAGCAATCTCTATAGAAAATATTGGTAAATCAATATTTGGGGGGGGTTGACAGGGGAGGCCTGGACAATATGCTCTCCAGAGGTCCCTACCAACCTCAACCATTCTGTGATTTGTGACAAAAAAACAGAAAGTACAGAGAACCGTAACTGAAGGTACAAGGCTATGTCTTCTATTTCTTCTTTGAAGTACAAATTATATTCGGCTTTGTTCAAATATAAAGAGAAATTTAATCACCAAAACTGAAATAAAAAGAGAAGAAACAAAGACAAAAATAAATCAAGATAACTGGATAATTCTTTCAACTCTTCCTTTATTACATATGGACTTTTTCCAGTACATTTCAATCCTGACAGTAATACCTGCTGTGCTGAAGACGACAAAAAGGCATCAGTTTAGAGGAACTATGAGAACTGCAGAACAGGAACCAATATAGTAATAGAATCTGAAGTGAAAGTTTCCTTTGGCACCCTCTGTATTACAGGAACTCCCTTATGTCTTTGGCTCCAGACTGAAACAAAACAATGTGTGAAGCCCACGTTAACCACGTTCTTACAAAAGCTTGTAAGAAAGAAAAACCTGAAATAAAGAACAACGTTGTGACTTTTGCTGAGAAAACAAATCTTTGAAATTTAAAAAGCCACCTGACTTTGTTCTCTTGTGTAACCGAGTTCTGCAATCACTGAAGCACCAGTTCTGCAGGGAGAAAAGATTATCTGATCATGTGATTAAGAACGCCCATAATAAGGGCCTTAATAATAACAATAATAATAATGTCTATATTTTACTATTTTAACTTCTATGTAATGTGGATTGTGAGCCTCAGCTTCAAACTGCAAACCTCAGATGGTCAGATATATCCCATAAGCTTTTTAAAAATGCTAAAACTTGTAGCAACGATTAAGGTAGTCTTGTCGAATATGCATTATCACATCCCACAAGAAAACACACACATTTATCAACATTAAAACATACTTAATTCTGCTTATTGACAGCTGTTTATTTCATGAACAAGAACCAGCTCAGTTACTCGATACATTTTAGACCTCAACCTGTAGCATTGAGACTAGTTCACTTCCCTTTCCATACAGCTTGCTAAATGTCACTGTGGGAAGTAAACGGCATCAGCCAGTTAAGCTCAGTGATTTCATGCACACTCCTGATTAGAAAGCTCACTCGAGGCAGATGACATCTTAGTACTGCATTTCCATTCCCACAGTGCTCAGTTACTGTCTTGTGAAAACAAGATTCCTGCATCAGCATTTCCAGCTACAAGAACTCATAAACAGGGTGGAGGAGAAAAATTATTTTACTACTGTTTGGTACATGATCTTTAAGGGCAACATAGCAAAGGATTTAGAATGAGAATTTTGTTTTCCTTCTGCACCATCAACAGATTTGTCAAATGACAATCTGTCATTTTATTTGGTTTGGTTTTCTCTATTTAGTAGCACTGACAAAAAATAAATACCTTTCAGAAATACCATATAAAATTAGAATGAAACATTTTGAAAAACATAAGCAAAGTAGTACGGGACCAACTTTTCAGATAATAATCAGGTTTCTAAAAGGAAATCCTGAAGAATAACAATGCTGCAGTATCATGACGGATGAAGTACCTAGTAGGTTTTTGTCTCTCTTCACAACACAGAAGATTTCTAATCGTGGCTTTTTAAAATTGTGTCCTTTGTGTATTTCGCGTAGTTTTCCCGACTTTCAAGCACACGGCAGTCACAGCCACAAAATGTTACGGTATTATCATCTTTTCTTTCGACCACGAGGCACGTTAGATACGATTTAAGTTCCCCAAAAACGCAAAAGTTGTCTCATGCCTTGGCGCGCACCGGCACGAACCTCTCCCGTTCCCCGGCCTCACCTGGCGCGTGCGAGAGCTTGAATGTCGCCGCCGGATCTGCAAGGACACGCGCCCAGCGGCAAGCGAACCGCGCCGGTCCGCGCAACCGCCCCCCCTTCGGACTGCGGCGGGCTTTGGTTCCCCCCTTCTCCTCCCCGCCCCCTCGGCACACCCCGCCGCCGCCGCAGGCCGCCCC
>VXAL01005380.1:15773-25962 GCA_013399475.1 Chauna torquata | reverse complement strand
GGGGCGCAGCGGGGCCGCGTCCCCCCGCCTCCAGGCCGCCGCCTGCCGGCAGCCCCGGCGCTTGCGTCCGGGGTTGCCCTCGTCCGGAGCGGAGGTGCCAGGGATCGCCTTGGCAGCGTGCTCCGGTACATCGGTGAGAACCAAAGCGCAGCCGGCAGAATGCCGCTGAAAAGCGGCGGTTGGCGAGAGTCACGTGAGAAGGGGGCCGCGTGGCGCGCTGCGTGGCAACGTGCCCCTCTTTTCCAGCGTGATCCCCAACTGCCAGTTCAGATCGAAGACTGCGCGCCTGAAAACCTTTACGGCGAATCAGCTGGACGAAATTAAAGATCCCTCGGGCCTCTTCTATATTCTCCCTTTTCAGAAAGTAAGTAAGGTAGCCTGAGTTCAGCGCTGCAGCCGGTTGTAAATTGGCGCCCTGAGGAAGGTTTTCCGTGCGGTGTGCCCCAGCTGCAGGGTGTGTGTGTGCCGTCGTACGAGAATCAAATTCAGCAATGTGCAGTGTGACAATGCTGTCTTCTGTCAAAGAGAGTAATGTTTATAAGAAACACATTGGTTTTGTAATGTAGTCGTTAACGTATCCGTGGAGGATATTTGTAACATTCTTTGTTTTATGTAACATTTACTCCTTGGCATAGAAGTGTGAGAATTTAGACATTTTTACTCTCAAATTTCTTTATACTGCCAGTCTATCAATTTTTTGACATTTTTAGATCTAGTAATTGTTTAAAGTATGTTTTTATTTCCTAAATACTCTGTTTTTTTTCCAAATTCCTACAGGGTTACTTGGTGAATTGGGATGTTCAGAGACAGGTTTGGGATTATCTTTTTGGAAAAGAAATGTATCAGGTAAGAGCCTCTTTTTTAATTATCAATTTGTGTAGATAAATACTTAACAATGGATTTAACGTATGTATATCGTATATTAAGTAAAACTGGTGACCTTACTGTTCTCTTTGGAAGTGACTTCCATTAGAAATCACAGGGATTTATTTTTTTGTAAACTGAGGAAAATTATGACTTTAAACTCTGGCATAGGAATTTCAGTAACATTTAACTTTTTCAGTCTTGTGTATATCCATACTGAGGTCCATTTACATATATCAATGTTAAATTCACATTAATATGATTAAGGGTTCAAGTTAGTAAAAAAAAAAAAAATCATTGTAGACATATACAGTGTGGTTTAGAGATTAACAAACTCCCTGTAAAAGAGAGTGATGAACCAGGTCAGTAGGCCAAAATACACACATATTAAGTAACTATCTTTGACTAACCATTTTCTGCCGATGAGTAAACCGAATGTATAAAATACAAAGATCTGAAATATAATTTTTCTTATTTGTCACGCCAACTGTGTTTAGCCCAAGAAGTGTCATAAGGCATCTCTTTTTTTCTTTTAAAAAATGGTGTAATTTTATTTACTGTGAAAGGCGTGGGTTTTTTTGTTTGTTTTGTGACACCTAGGAGGCAAAATGATAGAATGAAAGTAACGCCTCAAAATATGTTACTCCATATCAAAATATCTCCATACTTAAAAAAGTATTGGCTTTTCATATTTAGCTTTCATTTACATTTTGGAACTAGATTCCATTCAGTCAGGTTCAAGAGTAAATTCTTTTTTTTTTTTTAATTCTTTTTCATGAGTAAAGTCCACAGAGAGAGACAGCTGGTAATCTGTTTGGGGCCATATCTAGTTATGGTGAAAATAATGCTATGAAGTCTTCTCTTATGGAGTTGGAGGCATCGGTAAATGCAGAAAGTCGAGGACCTTTTGCTGGCCTTGTTAGAGGTCACTGGGAGTTTTATTGACTCTGCGTTGTGCAGGACTTCATCTTTGGTTAAAAGCTAAGTAATTTCTTGATGCAAGTGCCAAGCTGTTGAAGAGATATCTTTCTGTAGTGGATAGGATTAGTGTAAAGTATCTTATATGAGTATTGTAGTGTTCTTTATGGGTATCTCTTTAAAATGTTGCATTACAATATCTAAGGATGGTAACAGGAACAGAGTATGTATGCAGGTGCTCCCTTCTATCGTGTTTTAACCCGTTAATGTATTAAGTTGTATCACTGTTCATAAAGTCTTTAAAAAGAAAAAAAGTAAAACTTTATAAGCCTAGCTTCTGCTAACAGATAAGGCAAGTGTTAATCATGTCTTTGAATTTACGTAGCCTTCAATTGCTGCAAATGTCGTAGCGGGGCATTTGTTTGAAATTTTTGTGTAATGGCAATCTTCATGTATTTTTTCATAGGTCGACTTTGTAGATACCAATATTATTATCACTGAACCCTATTTTAACTTCAGTTCAATACAAGAATCCATGAATGAAATTCTATTTGAAGAATATCAATTTCAAGCAGTTCTTAGAGTGAATGGTGAGTATATCCCCTTCTGGTTCACATTTATACATTTGGAAGTTTAACCTTGCATACAAATAAACATAAATGTATACAAAAAAATTATTTAATTTCCTTCCTGGCTCTTGAGTAACATGCTACCATGTGTACTCGAACTGGATTAAACATCTTTATAAAAACTCCACCTATACTTTTAGACTTTTTTTGTTTTTTAAGAGTGTCATGCATATAGAATTATTTAGTTTGCAAACGACCTCTAAGACCATCAAGTCCAACTGTTAATCTAGCACTGCCAAGTCTACCACTAAACCATGTCCCTATGCAGCACATCTATCCATCTTTTAAATTCCTCCAGGGATGGTGACTCAACTACTTTCCTGGGCTTCACAACCCTTTCAGTGAAGAAATTTTTCCTAGTATCCAACTTAAACCTCCCTGCCGTAACTTGAGGCCATTTCCTCTTGTCTTATCGCTTGTTGCTTGGGAGACTGACCCCCACTTTGCTACAACCTCGTTTGAGGTAGTTGTAGAGAGTGATAAGGTCTACCCTGAGCTACCTCTTCTCCAGGATAAACAACCCCAGCTCCCTCAGCCACTCCTCATATGACTTGTTCTCCAGATCCCTCACCAGCTTCGTTGCCCTTCTTTGGACACGCTCCAGCACCTCAATGTCCTTTTTGTAGTGAGGGGCCCAAAACTGAACGCAGTATTCGAGGTGCGGCCTCACCAGAGCCAAGTACAGGGGGACAGTCACTTCCCTAGTCCTGCTGGCCACGCTATTTCTGATACAAGCCAGGATGCTGTTGGCCTTCTTGGCCACCTGACCACACTGCTGGCTCACATTCAGCCGGCTATCGACCAGCACCCCCAGGTCCCTTTCCGCCAGGCAGCTTTGCAGCCACTCTTCCCCCAGCCTGTAGCATTGCATGGGGTTGTTGCGCCCCAGGTGCAGGACCCAACACTTAGCCATGTGGAACCTCATACAGTTGGCCTCAGCCCATCGGTCCAGCCCATCCAGATCCCTCTGCAGAGCCTTCCTGCCCTCGAGCAGATCAACACTCCCGCCTAACTTGGTGTCATCTGCAAACTTAATGAGGGTGCACTCGATCCCCTCGTCCAGATCATTGATAAAGATGTTGAAGAGAACTGGCCCCAGTACTGAGCCTGGGGGGACACCACTAGTGACCGGCCTCCAACTGGATTTAACTCCACTCGCCACAACTGTTTGGGCCTGGCCACCCAGCCAGTTTTGTACCTATTGAAGTGTACGCCATGAGCAGCCAGTCTCTCCAGGAGAATGCTGTGGGAAACAGTGTCCAAAGCTTTATTAAAGTCTAGGTAGACCACATCCGCAGCCTTCCCCTCATCCACTGAGCGCATCACCTTGTTGTAGAAGGAGATCAGGTTAGTCAGGCAGGACCTGCCTTTCATAAACCTGTGCTGACTGGGCCTGATCACCTGGTTGCCCTGTATGTGCTGTGTGATGGCGCTCAAGATGATCTGCTCCATGAGCTTCCCTGGCACTGAGGTCAGACTGACAGTCCTGTAGTTCCCTGGATCCTCCTTCTGGCCCTTCATGAAGATAGGCATCATGTTTGCTAGCTGCCAGCCAACTGAGACCTCCCTGAATAGACAGGACTTCTGATAAATGATGGAAAGTGGCTTGGTGAAATATTATAATACATAATTAAAGGAAATTTGAGGAGAGAAAAAGATGGCAGAGATAATGGGTATATTGAAATAAGATAGCATTTGAGAAAGTCTACCAAAGATTCGCATGAAGACTTTGACAGGCTTTCTTTGCTGCAGGTCGTGGTGGTTTCTTATATCCCTTTAGATTGTTTTGATGAATTGTAGTGTGATCAATCTGTTTGGGCCTTAGGAGAGGAAACAGAACATGCACTGCTGTTCCATGAAAAAGAATAAAGGGTGGGGTATATACAATACTTAATCCAGAATCAGTTCATGTGTTGGCTTTAGTGTTCTGTATTGAGTTCTTGGAAGTCTTGCAGAGGCATTTAAAATTTGAAGCACTTTCGTGTCAGTGTAAATTCTAAAAGCGTATATTCATGTAGAAATTGAATGAAGTTCTCTTTATTTCAGCTGGAGCTCTTAGTGCGCACAGGTATTTCCGGGATAATCCATCTGAGCTGTGTTGTATCATTGTGGATAGTGGATACTCTTTTACACACATTGTACCTTATTGTAGAAGTAAAAAGAAGAAGGAGGCAATTATCAGGTAAACTACATTACGTATTTTTTAGGAGAATTGTTTGCTATGCCTGAAGTTAATAACAACTAAATTCCTTGTGTTACTCCTTTTCTGTAGGATTAATGTTGGAGGAAAACTCTTAACCAACCATCTGAAGGAGATAATCTCTTACAGGTAAAGCATGCTGATCATCATCCCGAGACTTGATAAAAAATGAGCAAGAAGGTTGTGGGGATATTCTTTGTGGTTCTGTGAATTCTAGATTATATCCTGTTTAATGGAAATTTTTGTCTATTATAATCTGCTAGCTGCCATCTTGAGCTTAAGCTATCACTTTAAAAACTAAGTCTAATTCATCACAGTGCCAGGGCTTTTGAAGTTGCTGAGGCTACCTGCATGTTATACAAGTTCTTACATACTTTCTCAGATGTCTCAGTAGATCAGCAGTCAGCTAGCTGTCAAATAAGTGCTACAGTTTGATTCTATCTACACCACAAATAAAATTCAATAGGATCAACTTTTTATTAAGATCTTTTAGCTTGGAACTTTATCTAGGTAAATAGATAGCAAGGGTAATACCTTTCCTATTAAAACTAATTGCAGGGTTATGCCTATACTTCTTTAGAAGACATAGGGCAAATGCAGGTAGATGTTTGTATTTATTGAATTGTGATGTAAGAAAATACTAAATTCCAGTATGTCAGGAATGCTTTTGTAAATTGAATGCAAGCTTTAGATACTAAGACAGTAGATTTCTGCAGTTTGAAAACATGGTAACCCATCTCCAATGGAAAACTGGACAGGTAATGTAAGAAATATAATTATTCTCAAACTTCTGTTGGCTTTTTTTTTTTTGCACAGGCAGCTACATGTTATGGATGAAACGCATGTAATTAATCAAGTAAAAGAAGATGTGTGTTATGTGTCTCAGGACTTTTACAAAGACATGGAGATTGCCAAGTATGCATACAGTGCTATTAAATGTAAAAGTTGGTACTTCTGAATAATTTATTTGTACAAATAAAAATATACTGTTAATGAGAAAATTTTCCAGTTAAGTCAAAGGAAGTCTTGTTGGTATAAAATTGTTTGGATTTAGACCTTGTTCTTTATTTTGTTGTATTTTACATTCTTCTCTTTCAGATTGAAAGGAGAGGAAAATTCTGTAATGGTAGACTATGTTTTGCCAGACTTCAGCACAATCAAAAAAGGATTTTGTAAGGTAATGATGGTAGAGTTTTTAAGGTTTTTTTTGGACTGTTTTCCCCTGCACAAGTCCACTCCTGTTCGTTAAAAAGACTTTCTTTTTTCTAATGCTGCATTGTAGCTTCTTTCTGTGCTATGCGTTAACTGGTAAAATTTTCAAAATGCCTGAGATAAGTATTCCAAGTTGTATTAATTTTCAGTGTCAAATTTTTGAAGTAGCTCAGATGCTTTTAGAAATATTGTGCATTGTTTGAAAAATGAATGATGGTGTAGGCTCCGTCTCTTCCTTCTTTATTCTGGTAGAAAAATGTCAAAATCTGTTGTCATCTATTTTTGATGACTTTGTCAAATGGTTATATTGTTGTTTCTTTTGAAGATTCCATACACTCTGTAGCTGCTCAAAACTAAGAATTTATTTAGCTTGCATTCTTCCTGAAGCTTCTTTGTTTATAGTAATTCACACATACAAAGATGCTAACTTGTAGTATACATCCAAATGTAGTCACGAAGCCAAATTCATGTGCTGTCCTCAGATTTCAGATTGCTGTCAGTATAAAACTCTTAAAAACAAGTACGCGTAGTCACTGCATTTGTGTTAATTTGGTTGCAACTGCTGTAGCTAACAAGTAATCCTATGTGCTGACTTGATGTTTTTTGCTGCCTCTCCTTCTGGAGGTAGATCTTGCCTGCCTTCTGAGATGCCGTAAGCTTTCTGGACAAGTTGGATTCTGAGCAGTTATCTAAAAGTTCTCCTCTAATTTACATCTCAGACAGGAGGGAAAGCACACAGCGGTCACTCATTTCCTTAGGAAGTTGACATGAAGATGAAATACTACTTCTCCAGCATAGCATTTTAAGCTGTTATTTAATACTTGCAGCTTTCTATGCTTGTGCTGTCATACAACCTACTCTCAATTATCTTGTATCATTATTTTTTTTTTGTTAAGTTGAAAGATATTTTCTGTTTTGTTAATTTTTAGTAAGTCTCTGAATTTCATCTAAATGCCCTAGTAAGAAGGTTCAAAGCTGTGTAATAGAGCCTAAAAAATCATCACACCAGTGAAAACAATTTAACAATGTTATCTTGTTTACTGAGTTGGCCATAGTTTCAAAAGCAGTCTCAGTATTTTAAGTGTCACTCTTGTGCATACTTGTTTTATTTTGCATTGGGCAAAACTGCAGCTGAGAAGCTGAGTAGTAGTATTCTTAAAAGATGTATAGGTCGTATGACTTAATGTAGAATACATGGCCTACCACTGTAGTACATGAAAAAGATTAGCTGAACACTTCAGCATATAATTTCTTTTCTTAAACAGTGGTTACTATTCATGTCTTTAATTTAGCCAAGGGAGGAGATGGTGTTAAGTGGAAAATACAAGACTGGCGAACAAATACTTCGTTTAACGAATGAAAGATTTGCAGTTCCAGAAATACTCTTCCATCCTTCAGATATTGGTATTCAAGAGATGGGAATTCCTGAAGCCATCGTTTATTCTATTCAGAATTTACCTGAAGGTATAACTTAAAAACTGTTTTTAAAAGTTTTTTTGTTTGTTCTAGCATCCAAAGAGTCTTAAGAAGCTAATACTGTCAATATGCCAGTTAAGTTGTTGTGAACTGTTGTGTCATACACCCTAGAACCGATTATTGTCTACAGGATGCCCTGTTATGCAAACACAGCTTTGTGATGGTAAATCGATTGGCTTCTGCTTTTGTTTCAGTTAATCGCTGTATACTGAACTCTTCCCGACATCCTTTACTAATGTGACCTACCCATCTTAGATGATGGAATATACCTGAAATTAGTTTGGTGTTTAAAATACCTTTCTTCACTGAAAGAACAGAAAATTCAAACTGACGAAAATCAGTCATTCAAGCAACAGAGTCTAAAACCCTTCTGACTGCTGTGTTTGTCAGGAGTAATATTAAGGCTTTCATGTTACAGATTATGTACACGTAGTTAATGTTTCTACTACAGAGAAGACTTCCATTGGTTTTGTATGGAGGCGTTGAAGCTATGAAATGATGAAATTTTTTTAAAAGGACAAAATAAAATCCCTTTTGAAAGAGAAGTGTGTTGGCAGGCATGAAATCTAACACGATTAAAAGAAAACATTGTGATCTTTTAGAATTTGGCTTTGATAAGTAAAGAACAGACTGATCACTTGTATTTTGCAATAAAACTATTTACCTGATGTGATCGCTATATGATCACAACTTTCTTCTATGCGTATTTCTTACTCCATTTCCAATTTATAACAAAACTGGGGAAAAAAACCTTTTTTTCTAAATTTCTAAGATTTCTAAATAAATCTTTAGTCTCTAACTACAGATTTTATTTATTTTAAAGAAATGCAGCCTCATTTCTTCAAGAACATAGTTCTGACTGGGGGAAACACCCTTTTTCCTGGCTTCAGAGATCGGGTCTATTCTGAAGTTCGATGCCTTACTCCAACTGACTATGATGTTTCTGTTGTTCTTCCTGAAAAGTAAGTCCTAAACTGTACAGAACAAGCTTTGTCCTTCTAGCAGAACAAACTATAAAGTAGGATTTCTTTTGTTCATAAAAAAAATACTTAATATTTAAATTAATCCCCGTAATCTAAGTGAACCAAAATTGTACAAGAAAGATGTTTTTATTCGATGTATTTAAAGACAAACTGAATGTGTTAGACACCACCTGCTTGTCTGTTACTTTGCCTAATAAAGTTAAGCACATAAGCAGGTGTTTCCAGGAACAGTCTTACTATAAATAGATCAGTAAGACTGTAGTCTCATCAAGAGAAATGGATACATAAGTATGCACTATTAGGATTTAGTCATTTACTTAAAACAATTTTCAGCATGTGAATGTTGACATCATTATCAATGCAGCCACTTGAGGGATTTGGAAGGGATAACATCTTTGCGGAGAGCGAATATACAGTTGAGGCAAAACAAGTAGTCTTTGATAGTACAAAAAATTTTTTAAGTGTTATTAGAGAATAGTTTTTAAATACTAAAGGATTGTTACCTGTGCAGAGTAAATACAAAGACATCTCTGCTTCCCAAAAGGTACTTAATTTTTATAAAAAGGAAAGTCAGTTAGCACTGGTAGAATTTGAAACTGTCTCAAAACTTGTCTGGTGCCGGATGGTTTCATTTAGCAATCAAAAAATAAAAATATTGAAACAGTCTCTTCCGATTTTATATGTTTTTGATAGGTATAGTTACATAAAATTACTGGAAATCATCACTGCATACTTCTGTTTTAAATGAACTTGCGTAAGATTAACAATAACTTTGTTAATTTTTCAGCCCTATTACTTATTCTTGGGAAGGTGGGAAGCTCATTTCTGAAAATGATGATTTTGAAGACATGGTAGTAACTAGAGAAGATTATGAAGAACATGGACACAATATCTGTGAAGAAAAATTTGATATATAAGTAGCATAGTTGGTTATATTGTTATTCCATTGTTTTACTCAGAGTGGAACTCTGAATGGTGGCCTGTTCTCCGTCAGTTAGGATTGTGTTTTAGCTTTCCTGTACTTAACTGGATTGGGAAAAATTTGTTTCCAGAATTTAAAAATAAAGTTTTACAAGCCTAATACTATGAAATATGTACGTTATTATTTCATTACATTCTCATCTTTTACTGACAGCTTCATTATATTCTTATTGCAAAAAACTTCAATACCATGAGACAATAAAAATAGTGAATGCTTGTGCTGGTGTAACACATACGGTAAGAAGAAATTAAGATAATTTTTTTTTCCAAAATGAACGTTACTCTTATGCAACTGAATGGACATTAAACACTTCTTAAAAGGTCACTTCAAAATTGCCCATCCTGAAAACAAATACAAGTGTTATTTTAGTGAATAGTCATGAAGGGAATATAGTTGAAATGTGACCACTGCTATTGCAAATACACTTAGGCTTTGAGAAAAGAGTAATTTGAACAAAAAAGGGATTTTGGGTGTTTTGGGTTAGTGGGTTGTAGGTTTTTTTTTTGGTGGTGTTATTTTGGAGAGCAAATAAGCCTCCCCCTTCCTCTCACCTTTGTGGAATCTCTACGAGGCTTCTGTCTGAGGTGAACCAAGTTTGCAGCTATGGCTGGTTAATCCTATTTGTGTCCTAGCCACGTGTTCCAGACAAACAGAAATGTCCCAGCCCACACTTACTAGCTCTGTTCACACTGTAAATGTGGCATCAGAAGCTCCTTTACTGTGCCATCAGTGCACATGGGACAAGAAAGAGCAACACTGACAGGTAATAGCCAGGTAGAAGCCTTAGAGGACTGCGCTAGTGTGGGTTACTATACCTGGTTGGTTTGGGCATCAGGACAGAGGCAGACACTCCACCAGGGTGGGTAATGGATGGGTAGGTGCTGAGACAGATCTTAACCAGCTCACGATTGCAGGAGAACTGTCA
>VXAL01005379.1:638625-659220 GCA_013399475.1 Chauna torquata | reverse complement strand
CCAACTGCAAGCTCTGTACATACCGCATCACCCCCCTACCTTGCCTGCCCTGCCTGTCACTTCCGAAGAGCCTATAACTGTCTGTCGCAGCACACCAGTCACAAGACTCTTCCTACCAGTTTTTGCTTATACCAATGATGTTGTAGCTCTGGGACTGAGCCAAGGCTTCTAGCTGCTTTTGCTTGTTCCTCATGCTGCATGCATTGGTGTACAAACATTTCAAATGTGCTTCATTGCATCTAGCACCTCCTGGAGCAGACCAAAGGATCTCACTAGCACGCAGTCCCTCAAATTTTGGCGTGTTGTCCCATAGCTTATCACTGGCGAGCCTGATTTTATCCCTTTCCCTCTTCAGATCTTGTTTAAAACTCTATCGATCAGCCCTGCTTTATTAGTTTTTTGAATCATTTTAAATTCCTTCTTTAATAGGTACCTGCTTTAAGTGGATAAGAAGACAAGAGTTGTAATATGTCTTGGCTTTAGTAAAGCTGTGGTTACAGGGCTGTATTCTGGAGACCCACACTGTCTCACTATTGGACTTGTACGCCATAGTAAGGATATAGCTTCAGGAAAGCAATTTAAACTACATACTAACAATAGGTGCTGAACCCTGAAGGCCCCTAAACCTAGATATAGATTACAAAGTCTTCTATGTTCCTAAACATAGGCTTTCATGCATGCTTTGAGATGTCCTTGCCTAAAGTTGCAGGTGCAACCTTTGGAAGACAAACAGGAAGGCTGTCCACCACCTAAATGGTCCCAAGAGCTACATCTGTTCTAGTTCTTTGACTGTGCAGTGGTCCTGCCGCCCTGCCCAATGGTTAGAGTAGTTCACTGGGCAACAGGTTCCAGGTGCTCCCAGGCTTGAAAGGGTTGAAGAACTTGCAGCTCCTCATTCCCAGCACTAACTTGCCTTAGCCCCTACCTTTCCAATAGCTCAAAGCAAAGCTGTGGAGCCAGAGCACATCATAGACTCCACTATACAAACTACTCTGATTTTCTATATTTTTCTGTTATTTCCATATCACATTTTTTATATTAGTAGTCTGCCTCAAAGATGTTTTGCAATCTCAGGACAAGTTGACAAACTGTAATGAAGAGATATCTGTGAGGACTAGTGACATACTGTTCATGGGTTCCTGTGGCACCCATCTCTGTGCAACCAGGGAAGAGGCACAGACATCCTCAGAGCAAGGCTGGAACAAAGAGACCTGGAGTCTCTGCGTAGCTTTTCAAAAGACTTTAGTCTATAATCACCTAATCTCCCTGTACTTCTATCACTCACTGATAAAACTGAACAACTGCTTCAGTACTTCCCATGAGTGTGTTGTGAAGAAAAATCCATTTGGAGTTTACAAAGCTTCACATATGATGGGAATAAGCGCTCCAGAAAAGCCTTTGAATTAATGAGTAAAGATGGGTTCTGCTGATGCTCCTTACTACCGTACCTGTCAAACGTAGCTAGCACCATTAAGGCTCTCTCTGTTGTAACACGACACAGAAGCGAGACCTAATGAAATACATAGAAAAGCAATAATGTTCCCCTTCACAGCAGCTGCTCAATCAGAAACTCATGGAAAATGAACTAATGGACCTTTCTATTTTTATTTTTGAATTTTAAAAAGGTGGGATGTTACATATCGCTACATACTTACACCACTGCATTTCTCATTTACTGATAGGAACATTTCTCCCCACTAAATCTGTGAGTAATACTTACTGTAGTTAAGTGAGGTAAATAAAGTGGCTAATTTACTTGCAATATTTAATGAACTATGCATAAGCTTTTTATGAGCAAAAGGTAAATGCAACTATTGCCAATTTCTATGTGCTTCTCTAGCATGATCACTATGAAAAGCCAGAACTGTTTGCTTATCTACTCATGCTTGGTGCAAGTGCATTAGAAAATTGGATTTTTACAAAGGCAATAGTCTGTCATCACTTCTCTGGCTTTTTTCAAATTCTGCAGTAATTGCATATGTAAATTCTTCTATCCCTACATATGCTAAATGCGCAGATTTACCCAGAACCTTTACATCAACTAGTGTGCTTATTATTTGGTAACAACCCATTTGTCACAGATCAACACACAGGAGGCCCTGCCTCCATCCCTTGCAGCCTGCAGAAAAATTAAAATGTACTGGGAACCCCAGATCTGTCAAAGAACAACTCTTTCTTGAGTATCTTGTTTGATTTTGAATTCTCTTTAATGCCATTTTTAGGTGATAGGAGGTTCATGGAAATGGATTAGGATAAAATAAAATAAAGCTTCTATTAAATGATTATTAGAATGATGCCTCTCTGAAGCCAGAGCCAATACCTTACCAAACAGGCCAATAAGACAACATGTTCTCAGAAAACGGTAATGGAAAACCTTTGTTTCAAGGAATTCCTGCACTTGCTTTCAAGTTTAGTTTTAAACTAACTGCTTCTGGCATCCATCTCCCATTAATTAAGGATTTGCTACTCTTGAGAACTGTCACACTTTGATTCACAGGGAACCTTTCACTTTCGAACCTCCCTGCCAAATTTAATTCCTCCTCAGACAGCCATTTTAATCAGCAAAAAAAGATACTTCTGTCTGTCTTCTGGAAAATAACGTACTAACCACCTTTGATATTACAGTTCTTTTCCCAAGAATTAATAACTAATCAGTAGTTGTTTTATTGTGTGCTTTATGAATGTTGTAAATTCTAATAGATCAGCACATTGCTTGTAGTAATCTGCAAAAGCTTCTATTTGGGGGTTTATTAACATCTACATTACACTTAGGATAAAATAAAATAAAGAAACCGCGTAAATGTCTGGAGGGCCCAGTAGCCTCTAAAGCCAGAGGTTTTCTCCAGCCACTGGCGGATAAGAAAGTTGTTTTCTGCTCATTCATTGTGCTAGTGGTCTAAGAAAGTGCAAATAAACAAAGAAAGAAAGAAAGAAAGAAAGAAAGAAAGAAAGAAAAAACAAAAACAAACAAACAAAAAACAAAACAACAACAACAAAAAACAGAGAACTGAGTCCCTCCTTGATTGTCTTAACTCCAATTCACACCTGAGTGCTTTGTACCTTTGAGATCCAACTGTGAAGATCCTTCTTTGATCATTCATGGTGAATTCTCAGGAAGTTCACCTGAGCTCAGTGCCCGACTTCAGGTGGTGTTGGACCGGATCCTGAGCCTTTCTTTGCAGTTGAGGGATGTTATGGTGACACCACCACACTGCAGCTGAGTCCCAAAGGGTCTGTCCTGCAGCACGTGATGGCAGAAACCAAGCTGAACCCTGACTTTCATGTTGACAACCGAATCTGATGCGGTGTGCATTTGAATTCTTTTCTTTTTGCAAACTGCACTCTGAGGTAACACTAACTATTCCATGATTTGACTTTAATTTAATAATTTTAAATCTTTTGAAATCAGTGGGAAAGCTACTTATTTCAGTAGCAGTAGAATTAGGCCCTATAGCTCACCTGATTGGAAACATAAAAATAAGAGGACACTTATACCAGTATGCACAGCTGTGTCACCCTGCTCCTGCATGAAAAGGTTAAAAGCAGTCCACACAGCGCTCAATCAGATATTTCCATCTTAGAGCTGCAATCAGATATTGTGCAAGAAACTTTAACCACAAAGTAAGCCCAAGTGGATGATTTGAAGTAAAGCTCTACTATTACTATGGAATTGTAATAGCTACAAAGTGACAGAAAGAGTACAGACCAGTACCTAATGAAACCTGGATTTCTTTACTGTTTTGCTGGATCATCTCAGGCAAGTCATTTCAATTCTCCATACCCGTTTTATCTTCTATACCTTACCTACTGAGATCCATAGTCTCTTTGGAACAGCGACCAGCTACAAACTGTCTCTGCTGGTGTGCCTTCCAGCACAGGAAAACTCTAGCATAGTTCGGTTTTCTCTGAGGTCTCTAAAACATATTTATGACATAAATATGTAATAATGTAGTCCATATTAGGAATGTAGAATAGCAGTTTATCTGGTTCTAGTAACTGCTTGAAAAATAGGTAGGTACTTTTAATTAAGTTCAAACAAAGTGATTTTAGCATGTTTTCAGTAGTGGGAAGAGCTTGGTTAGGTATGGAGCTGGTCTCGGTTAGCTAAATGCTGAGCTGATTCTACTGACTTGAAATATCCTTTACTGGCATAAGAAAAAGTAATAATGACAAGTTTTATTTTTAGTCACTGAAACTCAGACTAACTCTGCAGAGTGAACATTCATCAGTTCTGCTGCATTCTGTGCTGAAAAGAGCTTAAAACAGAGTAACCTGAGCCAAGGAACTGGAAATAAGAATAATTATCTTCTGAATAAGTTGTCCTCAAGAAACAAAGACAGGAGGAAGGAGGTCGGGGCTGGTATCGACAGTGGTGTTTTAACAGAGAGAGATCTGGGTTTATATTCAGTCCTTAATATATCATTCAAAATCAAAGTAACATGAGATACACTAAAGAGTTTGGAAGGGTGTGTGTATCCACGGGACAATCTCTTATTTTAAGGGTCATGCTGACTGCTTGAGAAGAGGTGTGACCTCCATCCTTTCCTTTGCCATCAGACATTTGGACATCTCCCAGAGTGCAGAGTTATCACTGGAGCTTTGTATTACACCCAGCTCCTTAAAAACCAGATCCGTGTATCACTCCTTGTATTGAACACCATCGCTTCAAAAATCCTTCTGATTTCGAAGCTGTTTTGCATATGATTGAGAAGATGAAGGCCAATTAGTTCCACTTCATCAAGCTTGAGTTACTCCAAGGTAGTTTAACAAAGGCTTTTTAAGCAGAAGAAATATCCCAGTTTTGAGGAGGAGTACAGCAACGTTTCAGTCCTCGGTCCCTCAGTGTTCAGAGGTCAGTCTGTTAACCATTAGCATCTCCTGCCTTGGGACATCCAGCATGCACTGGCACAATACCTGGTCAGGGAAAGCCCTCCCCACTCCTCCCCCCATGAATTCCTTCAGTGTTTCCTAATTAGCGTCCTGGAAAGGAGTTGGGCTGTTTTAAACCCAAATCTGAAGGAAACTGAGAAAACGAGGTGGGTGCTTTGGGGCTTCCCCTCAGCAGAACAACGCCAGGCAGAGGGAGAGGGACGCCCTGGGGCCTAGGACTCGCAGGGCTTGGGCCCCCCAGCAACCCCAGCAACCCGCTGGCGGGCCGCAGCCACACGGTGGTGGCACAGCCAAAGGGTTTCCATGACCGCTCGCTCGCTGGCCTCCTGACAGGGGAGGCTTTGTGTGGCGGCTCCTGGCCGCAGGCCTCCACTTTATTGTGCCTGGCTCCCTCCCCACGCCATAACTTGTGCACCACATGGACAAAGTCACCTATTTCTCCCCTGCCACCCTTCTTCTTCTTCTTTCTTCTTCTTCTTCTTCTTCTTCTTCTTCTTCTTCTTCTTCTTCTTCTTCTTCTTCTTTTTCTTCTTCTGCTTCTTTTCTTCTTCTGCTTCCACAGGTTTTTTTTTACTAATTTGTCTTAAGAGAAGAAAACAATGTCTTACCTTTCCCAGCATCCCCAAGTCAGACTGTAAGGCTGGTGCCTGGAGCATCTACGCCACCACACACAGAGTTCAGAAAACAAACAAAAAAACAAACAAAAAACAACCAACAAAGAAAACAAAACAAATAAAATACAATGTTTTGTGGATGAAGTGAACACTTTAGAGATGAGCTGCTTGTCCCCATGCATAGCCAGACCTGCAGCTGCCAGAGCCCTGGCAGCCACCAGACCCCAAGTGCCAGCCCTTGCTCAGAGGTGGATGCACGTGAAGGGTGTTCCACAACAGGCAGCTGACGCGTGCCTGAGTTGAGGGGACACTCCAGGGGACACACAGGGGCAGGCTAAAAGCCTGATCTTTCACCCTCTGTACTTCCGGGGCTGATACATATGCATCAAAACGTGGAGCCAGGCTTCACCCCTACTAATCCCTTAGGGATAGGAAATTGGAGATTACTTTTGAATCAGAAATAATGCAGACAAGCTTATGAGGAGTAAATCCATCCTGAGCAAACAAATAGAAAGGGAAAACTTTTTTTTTCCATCTTGCCAAGGGCCTAGTTTCAAGGATGTTTCATTCTAGCTGTGATCCATTTGCAAAATTACAGTCTTCAGTGGAATACTTTTTTCTGAAAGATTTGTATGGCAAAAAAAAAAAATCAAATCACATTTGTTTTGTATATTTCCTTTTCATACAGGGGAAGAAACTCCTCCGTGCAGTTTCCCCAGCTAGCAGCACTCATTCTATAGCATTTACTATTCAAGTGCATGCCAAGACGCACGAAAAATAACCCATTTATTCTAACTTTCAAAAAACCTGTTCCCTCATTTCTAAGTATATATGGCCCCAGGCTTGCAAACTACTCTGTGTCGATGTAGGGATCTGTGCAAAGGAACTTGCAGGTTCACAGCTTATATTGGAAATCTGCTGCCACAAGGTGAACCAAATGATAAGACAGATGGACCCTAAAATAAATTTTTCATTGTTATTGGTGTTATTACTGAAGAGTGCTCGCAGGAGTGCCATATTACAAATACACAGTAATGCCTGCCCTGAAGAATTTACAGTTAAGCCTTTGCCTGTATAGCAGCTTTCATTCTAGGAACTTGATCCTTTAAGCACTCACAAATTTCCTCTTGTAATCATTAAGTACATAGATGAGGAAATTGAGCCACAGAGAATTGAAGCCTTTTCCACAGATCTTATGAAAGGGCTCTGCAGGACTACCTTCAGGAAACTTGGGTCCTAAGTATGTAGAGGCTGCTACTGCTCAGAAAGAAGAGTCCAGCATGTCTAACACTCCTAAGGTGTTAATGTGCACCTCTAAGGTGCATGGAGCAACTCTGCATTGCATCCTGCTGAGACCCCAGCCACTGGGGCAGCAAATGCTGATTTTTGAACCCCATTGGTGCTGGGGACTCGTGCAATATTAAAATACAGCAATGCATCCCTGCCAGAATCAAAGGACAAATCCTGCAGATCCTGCACACCTCAGCAGCCCCGGACAGCTTTGGTGTCCAGAAATCTTCTGTAAGTAATATACAAGTCATGTTTCTTTGTGAGCAATCTTTATCATGTTCAGACCTTGCAAGCTTAAAATACATCTCTGGGCAGTTTTAGGTGTTCCTACAAAGTTTTCATGTAAGTGGATCTTCTTTTTCCCTTCTATATGATATTCTTCATCCTCCTTTCCCAGTTTTTAATCAGAACCATATTCCTCTCCTCTCATACCTGACTGTTCACTTGGGGTTCATGTGAAATGGTTGAAAACCTTGTTCTGTAGGCCCCTACAGATGATCAATATTGACAGAGAAATAACAAACTAGCACTGTATCTTACATTTGAGAGACCAATTAAGCAGGATGAGATATCCTACTGTGAACTTCTATGAGGATCTGTTCTAGTTCATATTCTCCCATGTTATATGTGCTTACTACTAATTGGAGCCAATAGTAGGTACCTGCAGAATGTATGTGTCCCACTGATATAGAATCATTTTGGGCTGGAAAAGACCTCCAAGATCATCCAGTCCGACCTTTAACCTAGCACTGCCAAGTCCACCATTAAATCATGTCACTAAGTATGGGCAACAGTCTGCATGGAATTGAGACACTGACAGCCTGGCTATCAACAACTATTTTTTTTCTTTATCAGGGACTAATATCAAGAGAATATTAGAGAGTTACCACAACATTGCACCAAATCTATCATCTGCCTAGCCAAACTGATGTGTAGCAGAAACTACTTTCTCCTTCATGCTCCAAACAGCTGGTGCATATCTAGAGGTTAAGCTCAACTGCAGACTAAGATAACCATATAGAACATCCTAAGGGAAAAGGTCTCCTGACTTTATTTAGAAACTGGAAGGAACCTGTTGGGCTACAGAGTCCAACTTACTAGTCCTCACTGTGGAACAGGATTTAACTCCTGCAGTATATCTTGCAGCAATCAGGGATGTGCCAGCCTCATCAACCCAGAAACAAATGCAGCAACTCATGTGATTCGTATTTGTTGCAAGCTGACAGGGGATCTGTCAGAACAGCCCAAACTGAAAGGATTATCTGATATCTGGAAGTTTTCCAAACCTGCCAGACTGCTTTTAGACTGTCTTCCGGGGCATCAGCAATGTAGACTCATGCTTTAGGTTAAGACATGGAGATCTGGCTTTGGGCTTCTGGAGTTGAAAATGCTGGAAAAACAGCCTGGAGAAGCCATTTACAAAAAGTGAACTTCTCACAAGCGTCTAGACAGTGAGTGAGAACCAAGAGTTCTGGGTCAGGAGAAGATTCAGCACTCTTGCAAGCAGCTTCTCCCACAAAGATGTTTACAGAGGCAGAGCAGAACAGAAAGGTGCCTTCATTCCTACATCCAATGGACATGGAAGACTGACAATATATCATCCTGCTCTTGCAACCCAGGTAGTATGTTCTCTCCCAAGTTCTCAGGAAGCTAGAGGAAGGATTAAAAATATGTAAAAATATTGTTCCTCTATGTGTAAAGGTCCAAAGGAAAAGTAGATAGATATGTCCTGATGACCTATTGCCTGAAGTTTGTTTGGAGTCAGAATAATAATAATGTAAATATAATATTTATTTCTCTCTACCTCAATGTAAAAATCACATACTACATTCCTCAAGGGGTGTTCAGAGACTTAAAGACTGTTTCATGTTTTCCAGAACACTGAGCATCATACACACAAGTTAAATCTCTAAGAAATCAATATGAGAGCTTCCAAAAATGTTCTGAAACTGCTCTATCAGCTGTCCTATCATACAATGCAAACAGAATATTGAGCACCATATACTTAAGTCTACCTGCACCGTAACTCCTGATGTGTGAAAAATATGGGGAAGAGAAGGAATTCTTCTGATATATTTGAGTTGTGCTCAGTAAATTCACTCTTGCTGAGTTCTAGAAGCTTTGCTCAATGTATGTATTCTTGCAGTTCTTTTCTGTTTCTGCGCGTCTGTTCCTGAAGGAAAACCTCTCCATACAACACACTCAATGTCACAAGGCAAGCCAAACATCCTTAAAGAACCAGAGCTGAAAGATTTTTATTTGATTCGCGAGGAGGGCACAAAAACCTTTGCTGACTCTCCCACTGGCATTTCCACAGCTAAACAAAACCAGGAGCATGGGATTCTGCGAAAGGCACTTACTCAGTGTTCAGCTACTGGCTGCCTCTTCCAAACCTGCCTCTGTGAATCAGAGAGTCCTTATATTCTGTCTGGGCCAGAAACATGAATTCTCCGAAGGTGGGGCTGGAATTTGCAACTCCCTCAAATGACATCACATTAAAACTGCTACTCTCAAAAGTGGTCTTACTCTTCCAATGGCATCTCCTCAGTTTATCACTGCAACAAACAAGCAAGATACAACTCTTTGGTCTGGGAGCCTTGCTCCAAAAAAAACTACTGTCAAAGTTCCCTGAACAAGTCTCACAAGTTTAAGTTATAAATAACATTGCTTGCTGTGATCTTAACAAGTAGAAAGAAATAACATCCATAAACTTTCCCTTAAAGAGAGCACAATGTGTCTCTGCAAGCTGCTCCTGAACAGAACAGCACACAGCAACGGCCTCCTGCAGCCTTGTGAGAACATGAAGGTGAAGGTCATGAATATCAGAAGATGTGGTGAAGAAACTCACAGGGATCATGCAATGATGATATAGACTCTTTCTACGTCTGCAGAACACAGGCTTAAAAGGTAGCTCCTGAGACACAGCTCAGTTCTCAGTTGTCACAGGAAATGAGGTCACCGTGAGACTTTTTCATAAGTATATGAAGTTCAGTGTAAGAACTTGTCCATTGTTTTGCCCTCGTTACTTTTAGAGGAAGGATCCTCTAAAGTCAGACTGTTCTTTCTGGCTCTTAAAAATCATCTTCTAGTTTCCTGCAGTTAATACTCTCTTGCTCTTTTGCCAACGTTATCCCTCAGCTCCAATTGCTCTTCCCCCCTCCTGCCAGGTTTATAGACAGCAATCATAATCTTGCTGCAGTTCAGAAGTAAGCTGCTTCTCTCCCCTCCTCCTCCTCCTGTTTTCCTCCTCCTCCAGCAAGTGCACATTACAGACACAAAAAAGTCGAGGCAATATCAAGCATCCCATCTTCTGTCCCTTCATAATAATAGATCCATCACAAACAGTTGGCAAATGTAGTAGGCAGAAGAATACTATACTCACGGATCTACCAACTTCCCTGAAGGAATGACAGCCATGCTAGACTCAGCTGAAATATCATCCATGGAGCAGATGTTTGCTACCAGACTAACAAAACCAGAACGGGCAACAACTAACAACTAAACGATATGGATAATTACAGGGTGGTGCTTGATCCAATTCCCCGGCTCTGTTAAATTTGCTACTATGCACAGCTTCTGGGATCTAGTGGAAGCTCAGGCCTTAAAATGAATCATCTTGGGATGTTATTCTCTATCAATAGGACTGTATTTTTACAAGAATGAAGGGGGTTCGTTAATTGCATAACATCTAATTCTGCTTTCACTGCATTTCTATAAACACACAGCAATGCCGCTTTGGGGCGTTTACTGCTTACTTGGGATTGCAGCTAAAGATCTCTTTGAATGGAAAAGAGAAGGCTCTGCTGAGGAGCTGAGTGAAGCCCAGCTGATATACGGATGTGTGGAGCTGCAGCAGTGTGTGTCAGCCACCACCTATGCAGAAGTATCATAAGTGTGCAACTCTTAAGAAAAAGCTATCAGCATCTGACTCTCAGCTGTTTTGCCTGAAAAAATATAAGCCTGTAATGAATAATATTAATGAATAGGTTTGTTATTTCACCTAATATAGAAAGCTGCTACAGCCCATAAGAGCAGGTCAATGTTTTGCACCTGATGAATGAAGAAAATTATTAAAATGACAATTATTTAAAAAGTTTTGGAAGTTGCTGAATAAAAAATGAAGTTTATGCTATTTGGGTCTATGCAGCACTTTTTCTTTTAGTACTTCTGCTTCTAAGAGAGTTTGGTGCTTCTAAAAGAGAGAGGTTGGCAGCCATGGAAAAATACCTCTTCTCTTCATTCACAGACCAGGTATGTCGAGAGCATCTCACTTGTTCTTAGCATATCAAGGTAACTACCTACTTTGAAGTCTGTCTTTTCTGTCAATGATGCCAGCAGTTGTTCAGTTCTGCCAGCAGAAACCATGAGGCACTTTGAAGTTTTCTTTTCCTGACATTATTAGCAGTGCTTTAATCTACATATTATAAAAATACGATTTTTTGAAACCTTCTTATGGTTATCTATGAGAATATTCAGTGTGGGTGTTTATTTTATCTCTGTGTTTCAAAGTAATGGCCCATTTTTCTTGTAAAGCATGGTCTGAAAGCTAGACATATCCTGACAAGTCTTCATGAGTCTTACTTGTTGGAATGGAAATACCAATGTAAATCTACTTAAGACAATAACAATTAATAAACAAAAAAAAAGAACAATAATGAACATTAAAATTATAAGTATATAGAACATCTTACCATATGTTATTATTCATATATTCCCATACAAGTTATGAAAATGGACGAAATAGAGTTGTATGAATGCACTGATCTAAATTAGACAAAGCAGACAGTCATGTCCATGTGTAATCCTAAGGCACCATGGCATTTAAGGATAAACTAGAAAAACAAGTAGGAAAAAAAAAAAAAGAATGCGAAGTTCTAAATAATTTCAGTAGTTTAAATGTCACATATTGCTGAACTTCAAGGTGATGGACTTCTCTTTAACCTAAGCCTCCTCATTTAACTGTGGTACATCAGATTACTGCCATGTATTCAGTGTCAACATGGGCTGCTTGAGGACAGGAACACAGAAGAAGTTCAGCTCAGCTTCTGATGATATTTAGAAGATCATAAAAATGCATTTGTGCTAAGTCAAAGGGAGAGTCATTCGTCTAAGAAGAAGTAGTTCATGTAAGAGATGAGAGAATGTGAATACAGGAAATTACATTTAAACATACGTAAACACTTTTTTTTACTGTAGGGTGGTCAAACACTGGAACTGGTTTCCCAGAGAAGCTGAGGAGTTTCCATCCTGAATTATGATTCAGAAGATAATCTGGAATGACCATTTCTGGTCTTAAAATATGCTGCATCAGCTTACACTGACATTAGAAAGGTCTAGACTGCTTCTTTCATGGCCTTTCTACCCAAATAGTTAAGAATCATTGCCCTGCTTCATTGGGAAAACTGCATTGCAGAAGTAAATTAGCAGTATGGTATGGAAAACTACAGATAGGTGGGCTTCAGGCTATATATGGTCCATAGACTAAACGTAGGCTACAGACAGATGGTCTTTGTATCTTTAAAGAAAATACTGAACCTCTGAGGGCTCTGAGGGCAGGCTCAGGGAGGTGTATGTCTGATACACATGGGATCACATTACCATACGCTCCATTTCCAAAGCTGTGATTGTTATTACTAGATCACATTTGCTTTGTATTATGACTTACACACAAAGTTAGCCCAGGCATATTACAGGGTGTTGATCTATCTGTGGAGGGGAAAAATGGGATGCCCAGTAACGCCAAGACAGGAATAAAAACGGAAGGAGTAGTTCAGTGTATAGGGACCCAAATTTAATGGCATATCAGGGTCACGCAAATTCTCTAGATAAGATCAGAGCAGGAAATGAATGCAAGGCTTATGCCTGCACAAAGAAGCCATTATTTGCAGAGAGACGAGTATTACACAAAGTGAGTGGGCAAAGTTTGCCTCCCACATTTCTTTCATTACTCGTACCTAACACCTGCTAGTTAACTACCATCCAGTTTTCATACTGGTCCGCTCCAGTTCCACTGAACATTAATGTCAGTAAGACAATCTCTCACTTCATGTTGCCTTGTACGGATAAAAATGGTGGTGCTGCCAAAGCAGTGCAACCTGAATTCAGAGGTACTCATTGAGTTTTAAAGCAGGATGTACCTGACTGTCAACCCCTGATGGGAGACAGTGTTGCAGTAACATTAGGGGAAAAGAAAAACAGTGGTTTAACTACACCCAGCAGAAAGAACTCAAAAGAACTCAAAAGGCTCAAAAGAACCGTGCACTGTAAGAAAACAACTCTTCAAACAGGCAGAGTGGCAATTTTCTGGTTTGGGATGTAAGTAGGGCACCAGACTTCATTAGTATTACCCTTCCTCATGGAATAGATACTGTAAATGAGAAATCTCAGTTCTGTGTCTTGCCTGGAAAATATCATATACAGCAGCTCCACACTGAAATGACCCTTGACAGCCCAGTGGCTCAGAGGAGCTGTAGTTAATTACCACCACCAGTATCTATGGCAGAAGAATATCCTTGGAAATCACCTGCACAGATACTGATCCAGCTTGCAAGAGCTTGGCAGATTGCAGCATGATTACGTGTGGCTTTGGTCTTGGACCTTAACACTCTAAATTAACACTACTGTGATGCCTTCAGGGGGGCTGCAGTGATTTTCATTGCCCAAAATATAAATTCATCAATTTAGAGGGTCAGATCAATTGCTATACCTTTTAATATATGGTGTGGTATCACGTAATGCACAGCAGAAAGGAAGCTGATGATGAGACAGAGAAAAGGGGCTGATACACACCTGCATCTCTGGCTGCTGTATAGAAAAAAATGGAGGATACCCTCATAACTTCTGTTTTTTTCAGTGTGGCCAAACAAGATATGGTTAGAAACATTTGTGCTGTATTCTCTAACCATACTGACAAGGCTCTGATGAATGAGAATTGCCCTAAGCACCATAGTCTCTCTTTTTTCATTGTCAGTGACTCCACATAAGCTGTCTTTCATGCCCTAATTCTTTGTGCTGGTCTGTATGCATTCTGGGCTGTGGTGCTTTGACATGCTAATGAATTTTGCCGTGATGTTAATAACTCAAAGCTACAGGGCACCTGGTGATATCATCATTACCAGCCTGTGTGTGATTGTTTTGTCCTCCTGCCAAACGTTAGTCCAGCTTTTTCAGCTGGGAAAAAATAACATGCCCAACTGGGAGGACAGGTAAGGGGTATTTGGCAGTATCCCTGCATTAGACTGACCTACATCGCTTCTGAGAGCTAAGGCACATGAGATGTATATTGGGAGTGCAAGTTTAGCAAGGGCGTTCACTTGCAGGGAAGGGACTTTCCTTTGACAGTTTTTTATTGTCTTACAAATGAACTTTGTGCTGGGATGAAGGGAGTAGAAAAAGCAGTGTTTGCTGAATGTGGATAGTGGAGACACATTTAACGCAAGTGTTCCCAGGTAGCACCACCAGCCTGCCCCTGACCTGACGGCAAGCTGGAGGAATAGGGCAGCTTTTGTGGCAGCCTATGCCTTTCCTTCAGAAGCTGCCCGTGGCTCCTGAACAAGTATTTATTGTTCCCCTCTGGCAGTGAGACTGAGAGCCTAATTTCATTTCACTTGGGTCCAGGTCATTAATATCAATACTTTTCTAGTGAGTCTGAACTTTCAAAACAGTGTATAATCATTAACATCAAAACCTGCAGCAGCCCAATGAGATGTTATCAGCACAGTTTTCTAAGGGGAAGGAGATGCAAGAGTCTGTGCCCAGTGCCCCATCGTGACTTTGGCAGTCACAGCTCCCAGGCTGTATTCTTAATGTAGTAACTTCATGATTGACTGCGACTTGACCAATAAGAAATGCATTTAGGGAAAAAGAAAAAAAAATGGAAAAAATAATTGAAAAAATAGTTGAAATTCCTTGCTTTTACATGGTGGTCATAAGCCTCAAAGAGCTTTCTAATGGAGGTAAGCACTTTTATGCCCATTACAAGAGTGGGGAAAAAGAAGCACTTGAAAGGAAAGTGATTTTCCCACTCACATTCAGTCATTCAGTGACCACCTGAGATGCATCCAGGTCCCCTGGGTCCAGTCCAGCACACTTTCCCAGGCTCCATGTTGTTTCCCACTAGCAGTTTGTAACCCCTTGGGTCTGCTTTACAGAATTATTTAGGTTGGGAGGGACCTTCTGAGAACATCCAGTGCAAATCCCTCCCCAAGCAGAGCCACCTAGAGCAGGTTGCCCAGGACCACGTCCAGTTGGGTTTTGATTATCTCTGTCCACAACCTCTCCAGGCAACCTGTGCCACCCACACAGTAAAAGAGTATTTTCTTTAGTTTTCTTTTGATTTGTATCTGTTGTCTTTTGTCCTGACAGTGGGCACTACTGAGAAGAATCTGGCTCCATCATCTTCATTCCCTCCCATCAGGTATTTATACAGGTTGATAAAATCCTCCTGAGCCTTCTCTTCTCCAGGCTGAAGGATCCCAGCTCTCTCAGCCTCCTTTCATGTGAAAGATGCTCCAAGTGGAAGATACTTGCCTCAGCACTGCAAGACTTGGACACGCTGAGATGCCTCCTAAGATCCACAACCCTGCAGAAGTTTGTGGTATACAGCATCAAACAGAATAAGGTCATTAGTTTCAGATTTTGTTTAATCTATGTTTGCCATTCAGTTTGTGGTGTAAGGAGCATGAAAGATTCTCATTGTATTTCCTGAAGAGCTAAGAGCCAGTCCAGAGCTTCCCAGCTGCACAGCCAAAGTGATTTTTCCTGCCCCGACTACTAGAGCAAAATAACTCCCTGATACTTCCTTTCTTTCATCTCTCAATTTTCCAGAAGAACAAGATCCCACTGCTTCTCACTTCCTAAGATACAGTCACCTCCATGCAGCCCAGGCCCACGCCATCTCACACCAGTTCCTGTGAGAAGCCTCTTCCCTTCCCTCACCAGTGAGCGGTCCCTAATTCCCCTCCATCACTGTCACACAAATGAAGAAGAGCAAATGGAGAAACCCAAGCTCAGGCCAGATCTTGTTCTTGTCTCTGATGGGATGGAAGGGGAGGCCAGAAGAGAGAGACAGCCGTGGAGGACTGGAGGGATAGAATCATAGAATGTTCCAAGTTGGAAGGGACCCACAAGGATCATCGAGTCCAACCCCTGCCTCCACACAAGTCTACCCAAAAATTCAGACCATGTGACTGAAACGCCTCTTAAACTCCGACAGGCTCGGTGCAGTGACTACATCCCTGGGGAGCCTGTTCCAGTGCCCGACCACCCTCTCGGTGAAGAACCTTTTCCTGATATCCAACCTGAACCTCCCCTGTAGCAGCTTGACTCCATTTCCTCGGGTCCTATTGCTGGTCACCAGGGAGAAGGGATCGATGCCTGCCCCTCCGCTCCCCCTCGTGAGGAAGCTGTAGACCGTGATGAGGTCTCCCCTCAGCCTCCTCTTTTCCAGGCTGAACAAACAATGATGGGATGGAGAGATGGAGCTTGCTGCTCCTGTTGTCTTGCGCGATGTGAAATACACAGACATTGTGCATATTACTCCTAGTGTGGCCAGTCCTGATACCCTCATTTCAAACCTCTTCTTCCCTTTCAGGAACGACAGCTGCACAGTAGGCAGGGGCATGTGGAAGCCAGATTTCAGGCTCAGTTCCTCAGCCAGCACACGGTACCAGGCAGCTCATCCTGACCTTTTCCAACGCAGGCAGTGGGAGGTGGCTGACACCAGCCACCAGCCAGCCCAGGTGGCAACCAGTGCTGTAGCTGACCTTTACTGGGACAAATACAGATGCCTTCTGTCTCTGTATTACTCTCTATCCTTATCTGCATAGTTGTGTTACATGTTGCTAGTAAACCAGATATATCGAGCAGATACTACTTGTAGAAATCATGTCCCATAGTTAACTCAAAGCTCTTGAATAAAATTCATGAAGAAAAATAAAAGTTCTGTCCCAATTTATACCCATGTCTTGTCCCTATTTACACCCATGTCCTATCCTTCACAAGCATATTTTTCTGTTTTCATTCACAGTTTGTATTATCACACAAGTGCTGATCATTTAAAATAGAAAGCTTCATGTCACCTAAAGCAAATATTTAGCAAGGACTATTACAAATGCAAGTGAAGCTACAACAGTGTGAAAGCACCTTTCTTAATACTGCACCTTCGAAAAGCCCCTTGTTTAGCCTAGTGTCAACAGCCAGTGGTACTCTCTCCATGCTGGACTGAAGAGTGCCAAATCAGAGCGCAAATGTAATGCCCTGCTTATCAGTTTCCTGGCAGGCACCTGCTGCATTTAGTTGCCAGCATCTGCATTTGGCCAACCAGCTGCTGCTGTGGTCCATATCTATGCAGTATTTCCTGTTGGGAAATTGGGAGACAATTTCTTCTGGGTCCCAACAGATTCACAGCTATGAGGGTCACACTGCTGGCAGTGTCACTTCCATTCTCATTTTTCAATTATGACTTGGAATCTTAGAGAAGGTGACACATGACTGAGGAGGAACAGCTTTTGCAAGCTCAAGACAACTTCCAGATGTTACTTTTCCCAGAACTCTACTGCAGTATTGCTTACAGGCCGCAGAAGGTCCCTGCCTAAAGCATCCAAGTAATGAGATCCAGTGGATGAAGGCACTAGATGAGAGCAGCCAAAAGAGACACAGCCAGTGTCATGCCTTGTCTCAGCATCACAGCTGGAACTTGTTGGAAACAGACATGAGATGAGGTATTTTCGTAAATATATCTTTTAGGTGCTTCTGGGTTCCATTTTTAGTTTGTCTGTTTACTTGTTGTTTTCTAATATGAAAATTGAAATCAGGTGAGGGTTACAGATCAAAAGGAAGAAACCATTACAGTTCAAAATTTAAAGAATATAAAGAACAAGGAATGCTCTGAAAAGCTGGAGTAAGGTCTTTTCATATTAAGCCATTACAGCTAAAGCAGGAACTGCCACAGTAGTCTTGTTAATAAATTGGCAGTCAGGTCACCTCTGAATCTGAGTTACAATCGAGTCACGTAAAAACTGACTTCTTCTCAGCCTTTGCTATGGATCCAAGGCTTTGACTGTAATACCAGTTCTTCTTGTCTCCAAATAACTTTTCAGTCCCTGGCAAAGAGGCCTTTGAGATTCTTGATATTAGTGAAAATAACATGTTTTTAAAAATACGTAATTTTATTAATGTAGGGTACTGCTTTAATAGTAATAATAGCAACTAGTAATAGCAACAATAATAAAATCTATTTACACTATTGGAACATAAGAATAAGCCTATTGGCTCACATTAAGATCCATCCAGCTCATAGAAATTAGTGTTTAAAGAAGAGTGTAAGAATAGGACATGCAGCGTACCTTTCAAATTTCATCAGTCCAGAGAAGCTCCCCATCAAGAAGTTGCAATACTAGTTATTTCTGTGTAATGGTTCTCAGTGGTTTTATTTTCTACACACTCATGGAGTGAGCTCATCGTTCAATATCCAAAATACACTATGGTGTAAGTTCCATCATTTGGTTGTGTACTAAATGAAAAGTTCATCCTTTTGACTGTCTGGAATTGAACTGTTTTGAGTATTACAAGCTCATTTTGCAGCTATGATGTCGTAGTTATACGAAATGGTGAGTATCACTCCCTGCTTAGTCTCTTCAAGTTATGCAGACTTTGTAAACCGAGATGATATCACCCTCCCTCCCCAGGTTGTCTTTCCTGATTTGAAGACACTTGGATTATTTACTTATTCCTAATACAGGCGACATTCCTTTGATCTTTTCTGCTTCCCTTCTTTGACTTTTCCATATCCTTCTTGTGACAGAGGGGCTTGAAAAACCTACAATGCTCAAGGTGTAGGTGCACTATGATGGCAATATAATGATTCTTTTTGTGTTGTTTTCTATTTCTCTCCTAAGAATCCCTAATTTTAAATAGTTTTTCTGCTTTTCTGTAAACGAAGAAAAGGCCTTGTTTTGGGAGCCTCCAAGAACTCCACTATGGTGAACACTGACACAAATAATACATTAAAATAATACCATCTTGACGGATGGTGGGATGATGTGCTGTCTGAACTAATGATTAGAAGAACTGCATTTCCCATTTTAATGAGACACAATGATGTACACAGATTTGACAGCTCTTTCCTGATAGGGTGCCTGCCCCTTGTTGAAAGACTTCCTTGCCTAAATTTTAGAAGAGAGAGACGTCATTTATGTGGGTGCTTTCTTGCTCTGCAGGCAGCCAATTATTGCCTATCACATCTCATGCAGCTGCTATTTTGCACACACAAACCCCGGCAGATGTCACATCCTATTTTCACTATTACCACCAACCAATCAAGACAAACATGGAAAGTCCAATACTCCAGGCCTTTCAGGTTGAGTGTGCGTTACCACCAGTTACAATATTCTCCACCCTGTTGTGGAGAAACCTAGCCATTATTAGTAAAGTAAGCATGTAGTTAACATCCTACTGAGCAATAAAGCAAGGACTGCATTTGCAAATTCATATCACTTTAAAGTTTTATTCGTTTGTGAATAAATTTTCTTTTTTCTTTTTATATTCAAGTGCTGAATGTAGAAGTGAACTGAGATTAATATTTTAAACTATTCTTAAAGCTGAAAAAGTACCAATTCCAATTTCTGATCTGAAGGTAGCTTGGCAATGACTGCACTGTAATCTATAGTCAAGTGCCAGCCACAAATACTTCCTTTAGGCCTTGATTATATGTCATCAGCTGCTCTCCAGCTTTGATCGTGGGTGGTGAAGTTCTTCTCACGTGTGGAATGCCAATAAATAAAGTTACTTCAATAGAATGTCTCACTGCTGAAGACATTTTTCTCAAAATCTATAGTAATAAAGAACTGGCAGGCCACGAGAATGATCAGAGGTCTGGAGCACCTCTCCTATGAAGAAAGGCTGAGAGAGTTGGTGTTGTTCAGCCTGAAAAAGAAGAGGCTCCAGGGAGACCTCCTTGCTGCCTTCCAGTACCTAAAGGGGGCCTACAGGAAAGATGGGGAGGGACTTTTTATCAGGGAGTGCAGTAATAGGACAAGGGGTAGCAGTTTTAAACTGAAAGAGAGTAGGTTTAGATTAGACATTAGGAAGAAATTCTTCACGATGAGGGAGGTGAGGCTCTGGAACAGGCTGCCCAGAGAAGCTGTGGATGCCCCATCCCTGGAAGTGCCCAAGGCCAAGCTGGATGGGGCTTTGTGCATCCTGGTCTATTGGGAGGTGTCCCTGCCCATGGCAGGTGGGTTCGAATTAGGTGGTCTTTGAGGTCCCCTCCAACCCAAAGTGTTCTATGATTCTATGATTACTGACATTCTGCAATGGTCTGATGATTGACAAGAACCTTGAATCCTTTTCTTTTCCACAGTGAGTTGTTCAAATGCCTAAAGCTCAACTTTTTTTTGCCAGACTTCCTATCCAGCTCACTGAGCGTTATTCTAGTTCAGCACTTGTGTGGCCCCAGGAGATTCAATCTAATGTGGCTCACAGACGATCTCTGCCTCACTGTACTTGCAGCTGCATGAAGGTTTGCATGGGTTTCCACGTGCAGCTTCACTGCTGTGGGGTAACTGATGGCTGGAGGAGGCAGGAAGTGGCAGTGGTGTGTTCTGTGGAAACAGAAGTAATTGGGGAAATGCAAATGGCAGCCTTCAGCTTGTATTGTGTCCCACATGGCCAGACCGGAGAACTCACTGACTCAAGTGCAGCACTTGCTGATACAGGGTCCCAGCACACAAAGGGAGCTGGATGGATCAAGACCATATAGACTGAACACACACACACACACACACACACACACACACACACA
>VXAL01005379.1:565436-638539 GCA_013399475.1 Chauna torquata | reverse complement strand
ACACACACACACACACACACACACACACACACACACACACACACACACACACAGACATTGAAAAGCTGATTTGTCCATGAACTTGATCTTTTCATTGTTCCACAGGGACATCAATATGAATAAGAGTGGTTTAAGCTGTTGTAATACACCCCAGCTTGTACTGAATAAAGGTCTCTCTCTGGAGGACGCTAGGATTTATTTAATATATGGGAACATCTGCTGTACCTCAGACAGAGCAGCTACATCATTTTCTAATTTGAACCACAATGGAAGTATAACCACTGATAGTGAAGAAAATTATGTTGTGATTGGATGCACAAGAAAAGTCCATCATTATATTTCATTAGTGTCATGAGTGACTAAATGGTTTTCCCAGACAAAAATCAAAATATTTCCATCAAAGATTTTACAGACATTCTTAAAGGTAATGTTCACATTTTCTGACTTGATCAGGAAATGAAAGTCGGTACATGGATGGACTTTTAGGTATTATCAAGATAGCATCAGTGTTCATGGATTTTGTTTCATTTTCTTCTGCCAATATGTGTTCCTTCCATGTAGGGATTTTGCCAAGTAGCACCAATGATTCCCATGGCAAAATTAGATTGAAAAGGAGAGAGATTAGTTTATTGTCTGGCCCCACTGGCTAAGTGGAATAAAGCAGTCATTAGTTCATTTGGTATTACTGATAACAATCAAGTATTATATAAAAGCTCTCTCTCTCTACTGAGAAAATCTGATTAGAAGTTTATTTTTAAATACAGCAAAACGGAAGATCGTTCAACACTACTCGCAGTTAT
Organism: Chauna torquata; assembly: GCA_013399475.1. Taxonomy (NCBI): domain Eukaryota; kingdom Metazoa; phylum Chordata; class Aves; order Anseriformes; family Anhimidae; genus Chauna; species Chauna torquata. Next base: position 637,739 of record VXAL01005379.1, on the reverse strand, counting down.
GCGCAGAGCTAATGTAGCATCATCCTTTATCTGAGGAAGACGTGTAACTGAATGATATTTGTAGCGCTGTCTGCTCTGCTTTCATAAACTTGTCTTTCCTGAACTCTAAGGAGATATATCCACTCATTACATTTAGATGTTTTTTTTTTAAATGAAAGTTTGTATTAGAGGATTGCAACATATAGGGTTTATATATCAGAATCTAGGGTGAAAGTCTCCACATCTCTGACCTAACTTGTCTTTTTGATTACAAACCTTTTTTTTACTAAACAATACTCTTTCTGAGCACCTCTAAAAAGCAGCTGATAATCCAGTTGGTTCTCAGGAACTTTGGATAGCACCAGCTTTTGAACTGCCTTTACTATCTCTTGCATGGTCAATAGGCTACTCAAGCCACGCTATTAATTTTTAGAGCTTGTGTCATCATGATCAGTTGCTCTATTAAAGAAAGTAGTAGGCCGATCTTTGTAAAATTAGTAGAATCATATTGTCCTAACTCTGGTGTAACTCCATGATGAATCAGGTTACGCGTATGTATTCTGTAGGACAAATAACTGCACAGCAATGACTTGAAACATTGAACTCCTCTGAAACAGCTGCGTGAGGTGGAAAGGTGCAGCTCTGATCATTAGGAGCCCTGAGACTGGGAAGGGCAGAAGAATCACAGACATTCTTCTCCCTTTCTGAAAACTGACAGACACCTCATGAGTTATTACCTTGAATAGATTACTTAGATCTTATATAGATTACTAGAGATACAGGTTAAGACTATATTAGCTGTGGTTATTGTCACAGTTAATCACATGGGATTCGATCTTCAATTGGTGTCTGTCTGAGCAGATCCATTGAAGAAATTAAGAAGCACTCACTGGTAGCAGCTGAGGAGCAGAACTGTGTTGTACTCCATAAATAACTTCTTACGGAAACTATTACATGTATATCCCAAACTTTTACCAAGCCACAAACATGAACAACGCTGGAAGAAAAGAGTATTTTTACAAAATAAAGACATCAACGTGCTTTACATCACATACAACGCCTTTATATCCAGCAAGAACCAGAAATGACCTGGACTCCTGAACCCGTTAACTGGAGACATACAAGTTCTGCCAGACAAAACCATATGTCTTGGTCCAGGAAGAAGGGACTGTCCAGAGGTCATCGTTGTCAAAGGAGGGGCACACCACAAGAGCACACTGCAATGGCACACTGCAGAAGCAGAACACTTGAGAAGCTCTGGCTGGAAAAAAGCACAGAATCACAAAATCACAGAATGGGCAGGGTTGGAAGGGACCTCTGAAGATCATCTAGTCCAGCCCCCTACTGAGCAGGATCACTTAGAGCACGTTGCGCAGGATGGCATCCAGGTGGGCTTTGAATATCTCCAGAGAAGGAGACTCCACAACCTCTCTGGGCAACCTGTTCCAGTGCTCTGTCACCCTCACAGTAAAGAAGTGTCCCCTCACTCTGAGCCGGAACCTCCTGTGTTTCAGTTTGTGCCCATTGCCTCTCGTCCTGTCGCTGGGCACAACTGAGAAGAGACCGGCTCCATCCTCTCGACACCCTCCCCTCAGATGTTTATATACATTAATGAGGTCTCCCCTCAGTCTTCTCTTTTCCAGGCTAAACAGGCCCAGCTCTTTCAGTCTGTCCTCATACAACAGGTGCTCCAGTCCTCTGATCATCTTAGTAGCCCTCCTCTGAACTCGCTCCAGTAGTTCGATGTCCCTCTTGTACTGGGGAGCCCAGAACTGGACACAATACTCCAGGTGTGGCCTCACCAGGGCTGAATAGAGCGGGAGAAGCACCTGGTTCTTCAGCAGTAGTTAGAGAAAGAGACATGCTGGGGCAAGTCATCCCCGCTGAAGTGAAGAGGGTGAGGTACATGTCTGAGGGGCTAAACAACTGTCATCTATAGATGTATCGCACTGATTTTATACCTCAGACACAGACCACCAAAACCAGCATCTGGTTTGCATCACATGGGAGTGTTTCCAGGACTGTCCCCTTAGAGTGATGGAAAAGAGTAGAAAGAATTGCTTCAAATCTCCCTGAAGTGAGACTGAAATGCAATGACTTTTGCGAGGATACAGCAAAGTAAGGCTACTGTTTAGGTCAGAATTTGAAGAAGGGCAGGACTTGTCAAGCCAAAGCTCAGAAAGCATATTGGTAGTCACATCAGACAGCAAGCCTCGGGAAAATGGTCTAGTAAACATATTATTATTGCAGAAGGGGGGCACAAACTCAGTGACAATGCCTCTTCTCTTGGCTTTGCTTTCTGAGATAACCTCAGTCAAATGCTTTATCTCCTGGTGTCCTTGGGTCCTTTGATAGATGACAGCCTGCTAAGCCTTAGGTGAATCTGATAGACTCACAGCCAAGACCTGCAAGGTGGTGTGAAACTGTTCAACATTCATTCAGCTGATGAATATTCCCATTGCAAAGTCTGTCTGCTTTTCCTGAGTTTTAAAGTGTGGTCTTTACTGGTAGAAATGCTTGCAGTAAGAATAGATTTTTTTATTTAAAATAAATGGTCCTTGAAATTCAGTAAATGTTCACCATATTGGATAATTATATATATGGACACTTACAGAAATATAATGTTATCTTCTTTTCTTATGGATTAGATGGAACACTTGTTTCCTGAGGATAAAAGAGCAGCATGATTTCGCTGTGTGCTTGCATATAATTAGGTATATTCTGCTCTTGATACATGCCTTCCATTAAGATGAAAGGCAGTCATGCATTCATGTTTACTGTAAGGAAGCCTTTCATACTTGATGCCACTGTTGAAAGTGACACCTTTTAAAAAATCTGCCTCTTTCTGGAACAAAAACATGTTTTGAAAGAAAAATCCTGTAGATAAAAAAAAAAAAGGCCCTAACTGTGCTTTACTACTGCCATCTTCTGACACCAAGGTTAAATTACAGGTTTTTAAAAGAATGAAATTAGCCGAGACTAGTGCTTTTCAGTAAATGCCATCACGTCAGTGATAAAACAGAGTAGAATTACGCTTATGTGCCTTTGACTTGCACAGAATATTTCATGAGGGGAACCGTGGCTGTGGGAAGTATACTTAAATGCTCCAGAGGCTGCAAGATGGGATAAACGGGACCTGAATTTCATTCTGAACCTTGATGGTTATATGTACTATGTAGGAGCATGAAGGTACAAAGAAACACAATGTCAAATGTTCTCATTTTAATTTATTCGCCATCAGGATCACAGCTACACAGTAAAACCAGCTCACCAAACAGAAAATAATTTAAAAGAGGAAAAGAAAAAAAAAAAAAGCAGAAAAATAGAAGCATCCCATCCACAAGGAGGGGGAAAGTCCATGAATTGACTACACATAGTTACTGGAGAGTTTTCTATTACTATTGACTACATATGGCTCAGATACCAAGATGAGGGATGATGATACAAAAATTTAAGATAGTTACAGTTGGTGTGAACTTCATATGAACGGACATTACATGGATGTACCCTTCACAATTGGACACTGCAGTGACAATAGGTGGAAACCTCCTCAGTGTCAATTTCCTGTGTCCTACTCGGACATTTGGATTCCTGGTACTTTGTCTGTAAGAAAACTGTCGGGTGATGAATTCAGCAAAAAATCTGGGCCAGAGGCTACGGCTTGTGCTGTAAACTGCCAGATTTGGGTTGTAACCAACTCTCACCCCAGAAAACCCTCGTTCCCCTCCTCCAGTGATGCTCAACTTGCAGCCACTTTGTATACACCTGCCTTGCAGCGAGCTCAGTTAATGCAAGGTTTGATGCAGGCTGTACTAATACTTTCCCGTTGAATTAATTTGTGCTGGAGCCCTGGAAGAAAGAGTAGCATGGGATCAATCTACGCTTCTCAGCAAAGCTAAGCCCAAGGCACATTCAACCACAGCTGTGACCAAAAACCTGTAGAGCAGCCAATCTCCTAATGTTTGCCTTTGCAAAGGTGGATGGAGATAAGTGGGGATGGTTTAGTTTTCACTTTTAAAAGAATTACTTCCAGTTGTCAAAAAATGTTATTTCAGCCTCAGCAATGAGACAAGGAAGCATGTCAGACATCCCGCACGGCAGGCTTCAGTCAGCCCTCACACTGATGTGGAGGGAGACAGTACTGGTCCACTTCTAATTTGAATTGTCCTGTTCTCCATGACAAAAAACAGTCTTCCCACTGATGTGATGCTGTTGGGGATCTTGACATGTGTTTGCTGGGAATTCGTCTGGCACAAACTCTTCACAGAGGATACTGGAAAACATCTGTTGTCACACAGCACCAGCTATGAGCTGTGGCTGATTTGTAGCAAGTGGTCCAGACTGGAGCCTCCCTGGGAAGGTGGTTAAAGTGGGATGCTTCATCTGGACACCTGATCGCAGCAAGCACTAGTTCCGTATCACTTGTCACACTCATCAGCCAGGTTATTTTAGGTCTGCTCTGACCCTTCTGCGCCACTGTATTTTTATGGCTGTCTTTTATTTCCTGGTTTTTTACCATGTGTTCCTTCCTCCTCACCTCTTCAGCCTTTCTTCTCTGATGTACCAAATGTTTGCTCTTCTTTGTGTTCAGATTCAATATCTGTATAAATGAAAAGGAAATTTTTGTAGACAAGAAATCCATGCAGATTTGATTATTCCGCACCCTTCATATGTCATATTGTAAACTGCATGGAGGAAATAACCCCTTGTGCATTGCTACAGTCCTTGTCAGACCCCAATCCTGCTTGGAAGTAGTAGGTTTAGAGTTTAAAATATTGTTAATTTTAGGTTTAAGAAGTGGGCTGAGATTTTGCAGGATAAGGACTGAGTTTTACTGGAAATTCCTCTTAACTCCTTTGTTTAGCAGAAATCAGTTTCTACTTTCTTTTCTTTCCACACCAGTAAAATCTCTTGCAAAGTAATAATCCCACGTGATTTACTGGTACTTTGGAGTGATGCCAGCTTTGTTTTAATCCCAGCTGCTGTTTTATCCTCAGGGTATTTCAGTTTCTAGTGAAGTGCACAGCACAGTCCCCAGAATCACATGTGAGCACAGATTTTAATATCTATATTCAGTCCCTTTGTTTTGTTCCTCGTAGCAGAGCTCTGCTGGTCCTCAGATTTGACCAGTTTGATAACATTTAAACTACATTTAGACAGATGCATCCCCTGGGTAAAATTTCGTCCCTGATTAGTCTGGATGGAAAGCATCTGTTTTCCCCCTGGTAATGAGAGTTCCTAAAATCAAAGAACAAAGAGAGGCACTGGTCATGTCGCGTGTCGCATGCTGAAGACCAGCAAGCAAGTGGCTTAGCAGTGGAACTTGAGTTTGGGCAGGTTGACCCAGAGACATTAGCACAAGAAAATGAGAAAACAAGCAAACAAACAAACACCCCACAAACAGGGTGTCATACCTCCCAGTGGAATGATCTCAAGCTGTAGCAATACTTTTATCCTTAGTGATGGGGAATGTTTCAACACTGTGGTAAAGGTCACAATCCTAAACAGATAAAATGCCTGAAGCCAGCAGTATTATGACCTGACAGCTAATGCCACTGTATCCATAGCAGCCTGGTTCTCCCCTTCTGCTTCCTCCTCTTCCCATGGTCTGGCCCTGTCAGATCTGTCTCAGGATCCGCTCCCTCCCAGTCTAAGTGCCAAAATGTTCCCAGCTTCTCTGCACCACAGTGGGGACAGGGAGGGGACACGGTCAGATCCTACTCGCCTCTTCCTGCCAATGCGGTGCCTTGCAGGACCATCTGGTGCTCCTTTGAGGAAAGGCTGGAGAAGAGTATAGGTGACTCGTGTCCCAGAGCCATGGGAGAAGTGGGAAGGGATGTCCTGTACTCCAAGAGGTGATGTAGAGGTAGAAAAGAGGATCCTGATGCAGGGTACTGTCCTGTGCCAGGATTGCCACCATGGGGTGATATTGGCCTGAGACAGGTCTTCTGCCAAGGGAAGGGGATGAGTGGAGCAAGAGGAACCCCAGCCTTTGGCAGTGGGTTTCATCTTGGAGGAATCAGTTGGCTTAATCTGGAGATGAACATGGGAGTAAAATTGTATATATGCTATGTGAACTGGGGACTGTCATGGTGCTGTGCAGATGTACCCTGAACCGACACAAGTCAGTGAAGAGAGCTCTGGACTACAAATGCTTCTCCTTTTAGTTACAATCCATCCTCTCAAAACCATCTTTCCTCTTCATCTCTGGAAATAGGCCAGTCTTCTCTCTTGCAGTGATTCTGTGACCCACAAAATTGGCTCTTTCCTCCTCAAGCTCTCCTGCTTTCACATGTGCACCCTCTCCCAGACCAGACAGGCCAGCTACCCCAAATCAGCCCAGCTGATAACGCCAGTGTGCTGCAAGCTGGTCCCTGGGGTCATGGGGAGGGAGAGAGGTGGCCATGCACCTGCAGATGTGTTGCTTAAGAGGTAAGCAGTCCATTAGAAGACTACCGTCTTGACGCCCTAGTGACATCCTAAGGACATGGATCCTATGTGGCCTCATGTGAACGGCTCAAGCAGCAGGGGAGGTTCTGGAGGGGCCAGAGCAGTGTTTCCCTGCCACCTAGAAAAACTCAAAGATTCATGGAGAAAAAAGTCTTGCACACTGCAGGCTAGGTAACAGACCAAATCCCTTGCTGGGTCTTGCATCTAGGAAACTGTGAGCTGTGTTGCAATGGTGATTCTCCAGGGCAGATGGTTTCAAGGGCTGATAGCTCCCCGGAGGGCTGGGCATCAGAAGAACGCCCCAGTGTGAAATGTCACCAGTTCTTCATTTTCCTTAACTGCCAGGTGTGTTTTGCTGTTGTTACTTAATTCATGGACATCCACACCCATGACCCTGGGATTCCTCAGAGGCCGTCTTCATTTATGAGCTATTATTTCCTGGTATTTGTTTCCTGTTCTGGTTCTTTTTGCCTCCTCTCACATCCATTTCCCTGCAGTGCTGAAGCAGTCAGTGAAAAGAGACAAGGTTAGCGCAGACCTCAACACTGCACAAACCTGGGAACCCACCAGTAACGCCTGCTCTGGCAGGAGAGTGAGTTGCAAGGAAATTTTCAGCACAAAACTGTCATTTCAATAAGACAGAACAATTCCAGAGTGACTCCCAAGCAAAGATTTCAAAGATCTTTTAGTGACGAAGCATCATGCTCGCTTGTGGAGAGAGAAAGCCCAGGGGCAAGGAGGCGAGCTGTTCGCACGCATTTGGTACCCAGCTCAGCCTGCGAGTCCTCCTCTCCTCCTCAAAACATGAGATTGTGCAATGCTGGAATATGCCTGCTGGCTCAAGCGCAGCGAGACAAACACTTTTTGGGAAAAAACAACATGTTTTGTCTTTGATGGAAGAATCTTAAAGTAGCAGCAACTGCCATAAAAAATAGTGAGAAGCAAAAATAGTTTTGCTCAGCATATAAGTGAACACATCCTTTCTCTTTGTCTAGATTGCATTTTACAGAATATCTCAGTGGGCTGCATATTAGCATGGTCAGCTTTAAGCTTATCCGACAGGTGTAATCGTACTTGGCATCTCTGTGCTTCTTCCCCAAAGATCCAACGTGCTGGATGCTGTCATGTTTTCCTACCTGTCCTCGGCCTCGTGTCCTGCTACAGCCACCCTTACCTGAATGAAAAAATCCAATTAAAAAAAAAATAATCCAACAACACCAGGCTCTAAGGAACACAGGGAGAGTTACCGCTGTGCATACACATCCACAGACACACACACTGTGAGCATTTGATCAAATGCCTGCCACAAGTAGGCCAGAGCCATATGTTGCTGTGATGGTGATGGGGGATGTCAGCTTCCCTAGTGCATCTGGACCAGATACCACAGATCTTTGCAGATTGTAAGTAAATCGAGATTATTTAGGAGAAAAATGTAATAAACCATGGCCATGTGGGAATCTGAGTGGGGAGTCACGCCTGTGAACCAGAGCTCTGCTGGAGACTGCTGGTGCTACCATGACCAGGTGACAAGGATGGATCCAGGAGAGCCGCATCCGTGCAGGAGTGCTCAGTTCCCTCTGGACCACCTGCAGCTCATATACGGGCCACTCTCAAGAGACTCTCGATGCCGTACGTGGTCATCTCCTGTCCCAAACAACGATCACCCGGCTTACACTCCTACAGTTTGTCTTCTACGTGCACCCTGGACTTCTGCAGGCTGAGCTGGCTTAGCTCCTGCTAAAGTCCTCAGGGTGCAGAAACCAGGTGGGCTTGCACCCATGGGTCAGACCCACCGTATACTCAGGGGCACAGAGGCACCGCACGCGATTTGGGACACCCCTAGGAACCATGGCACTACTCCAGATGAGATCCTGAGATGAGATGAGCACCTGTAACCCCGTTTACAGATATCCATCACCTCGCAGAAACAGGTGCCATGACTCAGAAGCCGTACGTCAAACAGACAAGCATTGTGTGACTCACACAAGGAATCACATTAATTTAATCAGATGCTAAGAAAAAAAAAAGCCAGAAATTGTGCAAGGTTATTGTCCATGTATTTCATAGCAGCACACTGAGCCCAAGCTCCCTGGCACTTAGGGCTGCACACAGCTCTCAGGTCAGGGGACAGATGGATTATGTAGATGAGGACAAATCAAATGCAGTGTAGCTGCAGGAAGATGCAGGCAGAATTTACCCCGGAGCTGCTAGAATTAATGGACCAATAACAACCATCACAGAAAACACACCAAACAAGGTTTCGAACTGAGAAAATACAAAATGTACAGGGAAAATGGCATACAGCTGCAGGCTTTTAATCTGTCTAATGGAAAACAGTCCAGGAGTTTGAAATTATTATGGTTAAAATCAGCTACCCTTTTATGGCACTAGAATATTACTTGGGCATTGAGTACTCGATGACTTGTGGAAACTCTTGTTCAGGTATATGCTTTCGTATGTATTTACATTTGAGTGAGAATGAATCAGCAGAGCATGAATATCTTCCGAAATGCTCTTTGAGACTGCTGCCCTGTATCAGGAATTAGGACAGAAGTGGTAGTAGTGTTTATACGGAAGGGAATGGGGATGTCCATCACATCCTGGGAGGAACGAATGTTTACAAACAATCTTCGACAGATGGGGATATTAATGCTTTTATTTTATGGGTAAAGAAGACAGACAGTAGATATATTAAGCAATAGCAAAAGCTCTGTGATTTGGATAAGCCTCTGGTCTTTTAGGGTGGAAATCTCTTTTCTCTAGTTTAAGTGGAGAGTCTCTGGTGAAGCGCAGAGGGGAGGCAGTAGCAAACCTGGCAGCGCTCTCTTCTGAGGAAGGAGCCAGGGTGAATTTCGGGAGAAACAGCAGAGAGAGCAGGTCATAGGATACCAATATTTTAGTGAGATTCATTCAGACTCGCAAAAAAGAACTGGGTTTAGAGACAAGAGCTGGGAAAAGTAATGAAACTTCATCAGTGTCCTAAAACTACTGGAGATATGGAACAAAATCCTGAAACACATCCACACAAACACCTGCTGTTAAATTAATCACTGTCCTGACCTGTGCCTTGATCATCTCTTTCCCCATCATTCCCGCCCTCCTATCTGAAGGCAGCTTGCCTGATGTTAAATGACAAACTCTGCAGGAAATGGAGTATGTATGTGCGGGGAGTTTATAGCCAGGATGTTTATTACTCTATTCGATGTCGATTTATTTGCCCAACCTGACCTCCTCTCCTGGAGCTATTAAGCCTGCCAGAATGACTGACAAGAAGCGCGTCTGGAGCCCTACTGTAGCATGGGAGAAGTACGGCAAATTTGCAGCATCTGTAGCAAAAGAGAAGCCCTTTCCCAAGGCTTTTTAACAGCTTCAATTCCAGTTGAAATAAGAGGCAGAATATACAGAAAAGGAAACAAATACTAGGGAAGGTCAATGCTGCAGGCACTGAAGGTGCACATGGGTATTGGAAGGAGGAAGTTTAAGAGAAAAGCTAAGAGGGACAGAAAAGAGGAATAAGTCTTTCTGGAGGCCAGTGTTCACATACAGCAGTTGCTGCTGCCATGGCCAACACACCACAACCCCAGGTAGTTTATAGGATTTGGTTCTGCTCCTCGAAAGTAATAAAGTATTCTGGAAAGCAACACCACCCGCTGATCTGTCTGGTGACATTTCTCCTGCCCCTGTGGCACTTTCAGTTCAGATAAATGAAGGAAAAGCAGTCTCTGAGCCGAGCTTTATCAACCTGGCTTTATTTGTGTGCTTTGAAGAGACTCCAGATCAGGTCAGGATTAGTAGCAGTTGTTGGGATTTCAACTGCTCTCTGTTAGCTGTGACCTACCAAGGAAAACAAATGAAATCGGCTCGTGCTCTTGCTTGTACTTATATTTCTGTATGAAAACAAGGCATTAGAGGATCGGGACTGCTTTTTCTTACAGCTCTAAAAGAAAAATATACATAAAATGTCAACTTTGGCTTTCCCTATTTTTGCTGAACAACTTGCAGGGTGCCTCAGATAAGGTTTTCCCAACTCCTAGCTAACATCACAGAATTGTTCAAGCATTTACCAAGAGTACATTTTCTTCTATGTATCTTTAGGCATTTCAGTGTAAGAGAAAAAAGATCCCGAAAGGACATTAATAGTCTTAATGAAAAATCATTACTCCTCTGAGCAGCGCAGTTTTCATATATACCTGTATTTCTCCAGTTGACTGGCAAGTCTATCAGGACAGTCCCTGGAGTTATTATAAAAAGAAAGCAAGAGAATATTGTTGGACAAAGGGGGAAAAATATTTCGGGCCTGCACCATGCAGCATAAACAAGGAAAGAAAGCAAAGATAATTCTCTCTTTCCCTTGACAGGACACCCTTAGATGGAGCTCTAGACATTTACCAGAGAGGAGATATGGGGAGGAAATGGGTCAGTGCCTGAGAAGAGAAGAAAAGGAAAAAAGAGGGTAACTCCCATTACGGTCTGTGTACCGGTCTTTGTTGTCTTCCCTCTTACATGGGGCTGACACAGACGGTCTTGTGGCCGGCTGCAGCCATCGATGAAATGAGACGCGGCCCTGTCACTGGAGCACTGAGGTTGCTCCAAGTGAAATTCAACAGGATGTTGATCTTGCTGACAACTGGCAAGAAAAGCTGAATATTAAATGAAACGTTCATTAAAAAACTCCCAAAGCAAACAATAAGTGCTGTATACATCCAGGCTGAATGTGATCAGTGTGACAGCTGAAAGGACCACTGCACAAAAGACCCGGTGTAAAATGCTGTGTAGCAATTGACTAACAAAAGCTCATGTGCAGGAGGCACAAAAGAAGAGAATTTGGAGGAAACTATAGATTTCGGCGTAAAATTTCTATTCATGCAGCTTAACTCTGAGAATTATGTCACAAAACATCAAGTTAACGCACTCACCCTGGAAGATCCTTCTTCCATGGCTTCCCTCCACCTCCTCTGCCAGGAGACAGAGGGCCAAATCCTGCCTGTGGGTAAAGGGCTGAGTTACATCACTGAAGTACTTGTGTACTCTATGGTGCTCCCTTACAATGGAAATAACAGCTAATGGCCAGGCTACTATTATTTCTCCACTGTTCTCTGTTTTTCAGGCAGGTCTGCAGCCCCCGAGCCTGGATGGGGCAATCTGTCCACAGCGGGCTCACGCCGGCACTGCTCCAAAGCCAAGCAACCTGGACCTGACGTGCAGAAGGGAAATCCCAGACAAATGCAGCACTGCTCAGAAGCCTACAGAGATGGCAGCAAAAAAAAAGAAATACCTACAAGGTGGTCTAGGGTATAGTTGGATGAGAATGAGCTGAGAGGAGTCTGGCCCAGAATGGACACTGGGTAAAACCTGTGCTCCTGCAGGCCAGGGAGAGGTGCAGCCTCTTGCTTTGATATCCTGTTTGATAGCCTGTTGCTTTGCATTACATTTGATTTTGTAAGCCTATTGATTTCAGCAGACTCTTCTTGGAGGCACTTAGCACCTCCGCTGACTTGCAGGCAGAGGAGAGGTAAAATAGCTGTATTTCCCCCACCCCAACAGCCTCCCCTTCCCATGCTCCACCTCCTGCTCCCGCACGGCTGCCCACAGGGTGGTTTCCCTCTGGCGAGGCCGGGAGAAGCACGGCAGCCAGGCAGGGTGGTGGCAAATCATCCCATCCGCTCCAGGCCACCGGTCCCACCCATCGCAAGGGACATCTGAGAGCATCGTGAGCCATTCCAGGTCGTTCATCAACAGCAGCTGGAAGATAATGACAACAGCATTCATTCTCAAAAAAAAAAAAAAAAAAAAAGAGGGAAGATTCACCTTTGAAGACTCAGTTTCTTCCCAGGTGTGTGTGAAATGCTGGGAGGACACAGTAATTCCTCATCCTAAACACAAAAGACACTGCACGGTACTGCCACCTTCGTGCAAACTGCAGAAGCTGGAATTCAGAGAAGAAGGAAGCAAAAGAGCTCAAAATGAGCATGGTTTAACTATGTGAGTGTTTTTTTTTTTTTTTCCAAATTCAGAAATTCTTTTTTCCCCATTGTTAAATCTTTTTAACTCCCCAACATGCCGCTTTCTGCAGCCTTTGTTCAACAAACCATTGAACTTCTCTTACCCTCTCCCTCACAAGGTTTCTACCCCTGCATACATCCCTTGGAGCTCCATGGGGAACGGAGCACGTTGGTGTGCAGGATGAGTGCACAGCAGGAGAAGGCAGCAGCATCACGTCAGAGCACACATCAGGGAACCGACCGGCTTCACGAGGCCAGGAGGCAGCAGCTTGCAGGCAGAGGTTGGCCTGTCCACATCTGCCATCCCTCCCTCCCGCTGCGCCAGATGCCAAGGGTCGGCTCCTGGTGTTGGGCTCCTGGGCTTGCCCGGCTCCGTGGAGGAAGGAAAATCTGCCAAAACCATTCCCACTGCTCCTCCTGTGGGGCTGCAGGAACATCCTGCGCTCTGTGGGTGTGCTTACTCATTGATCTGTCCAGTGATTGAAAGTGTTGGGCACGCCAACCACGAATCTAACCAGTGCTACACAAAAGGCTGGCATTTTCTTCCACTTTTGACGTGCAGGAGACACGATGACTTTCATCCTCTTCTTCCTCTGAGCAAAGACAGTAGAGTGAAAAGAGCTCAGCTCCAAGCAGCCCATAAAAGATGGGCTCATCAGTAGACACATGGGCGTAGGACAAACTGGAGTTGTGTAGGTGCGATCTGGTGAGGCAGGTGGTGTGAAATTCAATGGGGACATGCATTTTTACGCGATGTTACCATCAACCTTTCTGACCAAGTGTGTGTAGATTTGGCCTTTTCCCAGGTGGTAGCTTCAGGGTCTCATGCATGTTTTGGGGGGCTCTCTGTGGTGTTGAGGAGAACAGAGAAATGAGGTAGAAATAACTGCAATGTCTCAGGCCATGTTGGTGATCTCCAGCTGGGGTTTATATTACGGGTGATGGATCAATAAATGGGAGAGAAAGATTCAGGCCAGGTCCTGCTGCCTGGGATGGCTGCTGGCAGCTGCTTTGCTACATGCGGCACAGATGCTTGGAACTGCTTGGACAGAGAGTGCTTCAGGTGCTACCCGGTAAAACCAGCCATGAAACACTTGACTCCAGCTCCTTTCCATAAGCCACAGCTGCAAAAGGAAAGCAGGTTTATAGAGAGGTCCAACAACAATGTACGTGGCTGAAGGGTGTTGAAAACCATCCCCTTACCTGGCTGAACAAGACAGCAGCACTCATCCAAAAAGGGGTGTCCCTGGAGAGGCATGGCAATGTTGTACATCCTACAGAGTTGGCTTCGATGCAATAGAAAAGAGCTATCAGAGAAAACTCCCCAAACAGCACGCTGATTCCTCTTTAGCCCCCTCCTGCAGAGCTAGCGCAGAGCTCCCAGGCGCTGGGGAATGGCTCACATCGCCCGCACGACTGCATCTAATTCATCCCCAAACCTAATTTTCAACAGCAGCTGAAGCTGTCCAGGTTCCCCCTCACTTATGGGGCACACGCTTATGACCACCATGAACGTGTTATGTCCACGCACATACTTACCCAAAGCACCTGCGGGGACGAGAGCAAAGCGAGTCGTCATCGAAGGCAGCGGGCAGCGTGGGACACCCGACTGCTTCCTCACGGGTGAGCTGGTGCGCAACAGCGGCACGAGCTGACAGCAGAGTGCAGCGCAGGAGATTAATTGCTTCTAATGAGCAGCACCGCAGCCCCCAGAAAAGGATAAAATGGGGACTGCCTGGGAAATGACTTTAACCCTCTGTGGTGTCGGTCCCCTTGCTGGAAGGTTTCTGGGCATCCCATCTCCATGCCTAGAAGGGAGAGAGTTTCTGCAGAGCATTGGCCTGGATTTGTACCTCTGTAAAGAGCCTGGGTTTGCATTTCTGCCACCTGGAAGAGCTGCATGAAGTGACTCTGTCTCCCTCCCCCTTTCTTCTTTTCCCTTCTCTCTCTTCTTCTTTTCCTCTCCTTTTCTATGTACATCTTTCATATTAAAGAAAACAACAAAAACAACCAAAAAAAGAAAGAGAAGGTCCCCAGGTCAGGACAGCTATCTGAGCTCGTCCTTCAGACATCACAGAATCACAGAAGGGTTGATGCTGGGAGGGACCTCTGGAGGTAATCTGGTCCAACCCCTGCTCAGGGACACCCAGAGCAGGCTGCCCAGGACCATGTCCAGGACACTTTTGAAGATCTCCAACCAGGGAGACTCCACAACCTCCCTGGGCAACCTGTGCCAGTGCTCCCTCACCTGCACAGTAAAGAAGTGCTTCCAGGTATAGCGGCAATGCTGGGTAGCTCAAGTTTAAACTTAGGTCAGTGGCTTAAGGTCAGCCACCCTTTCTCTGTCAGTCAAATTTTGCAGGGTTCATCAAGTTTGCCATCAGGTCCATCAGGGTTCATCAGCCCAGTACACAAAAGCACACAAACTATTCCCATGTCCCATTGGAAAATCTCCTCTAAGCTCCCAGCAAAGGTGGGGAGAGGAGGCAACCCTGCCTTCATATAGCGGCGGAAACCTGCGGGCCAGCAGGTTCTCCATCCACCTGCAGCACCACGAGCTGGCGTCCATTTGCCCGTGCCAAGCGGAGCCGGAGGGAGGCCCCCACGCAGGGGGGACCAGCCACCACAGCAGCCATTCCCATGGCTCCCAGCCCTGGGATGAGATGAAAAGAGAGAAGTAAATGAGATGCACATTTTCACAGAATGAGTATTTGTAGCTTCAGGGGGCAGAGGAAGAGCCTTGATGGTCTGAGTTAAACACAGGCAATGCTCTTACCTGGGAAAAGAAAGTTGGGAAGAAAAAAGTCAACCACTGAGTTGCGACAGCTTTGTGGAAAATCACCACAGCTTCTCATCACTGTTTTCGTTTCAGGACTGACCTAGTTTTTTGTGTGCTAAAAAGGTGGAGGTGTTACTGAGCTGCAGAAGAACCAAGCTGTCCCAGGCTGAGCAGAACCGCAATCTGGGGGAATTTTTCTCATTTAACTCAACCCAAACTGAACTTGTTGGGAAGCTGTAGTTGCTGGACCTTGCTTTGTCTTTAGGGCCACTGGCAGAGCACCTTTTTTGGCAGCAGAGCACAAGTGGGTGATGAGGGGAGCCCGGGAAGTGGGGCCAGTAAAGACAGCTGACTCTGGGCAGAGACGGGTGACAACAGAGCCCACAGATTAGGGCAGCGGATCACTAACCACAGAAAAGAGATCAATTCACCTTGCAACATGTGAAAAAAAGCTGAAGGTTTGTGCTGTGGTTTTTATTTGGACAGGTTCACCTTTTTCTCTGGCCCAAGACACAAGGATAAGAAATGCCTTTCTAGAAACCTTGAGCTACAACCATTCCAGACTCTTCTGTCTAATTCAACGGTTGCTCCATAAATCTTTCCTAAGGATATCTATTTTGGATAACAGACTTGGGACTGTTAATGCTTTTCTGAAAACGAGAGAGGGTGCTTTACTCCACCTAATTGGTTTTGTACTCTGAGACCACAGGTCAAGCAATGACAGGAACTGTAGTTTAACTATTAACTAAGGGTTTCCACTGAACATTCCCCAAGTCATCTAAGCTAAAAATACTCCATTTTGGAACTTTTATTGTTAAAATAATTTTAAAAACATTTAAATCATGAATCATGTAAATGTATGTATATATTACAGGGTTTTTTTTACACATGTAACAATCATGTTCGTACGTAGATGAGAGACAATATTTCAATCAATTTCAATGCTTTGGTCTTGAAGGAATTCAGCTCCAAAGCGTGACATATATTTTGATAAAGTAATATAATTTTAAATGATTCTTAAATCAAATTATTTTAAAAAGTAATCTTCTAAAAAAGATAAACTCTTTCCTCTAGTGATAGAAGCCGCATATCTGACTAGAGCAGTTTACAGGGTGATATCTTCTTGTGCAACAGACAGCTGCTCTAGAGCATCCTAAGCTCATTCTTATTTTTGAAGGTGGTAATAAAAACAAAACAGACTATTGCATAGCATAAGTTTCCTTATATAACACAATCCCAAAGAAAAAAATAGGCAAACCTTACATGCAAGAGCAGCTGTGTAACTGAGATTTGCCTGGTTTGTCTTGTTTTTTCTCTCCAAGCATGACTGATAAAGAATGTGCTTTTAAGAAACTACAGGCTAATGCGTGGACAAGGGAAAATGTCCTCCTACAGCAAACAAGAAGTCTCTCATTAGCAAACTGCTTGAGTGCTACTATAAGGCATTAGTGCAGCTGGCACAGTTCCTGAGAATAGAATTATTCATTGCCATGGTTACCCATGCTAGAAATATTATCCTCCACAATCGGTGTAAACAAAGATCCTTTCACAACGGTACAGAAATCAGAGCGCTTGAAACAATTAAAGGAAATTATAAAATTGTGCAGAAGTTGAAGTTGTGCTGTGCAGGCACTGTAGCTTTTCTAACTCGGGGCGGGGGGGGGGGGCTGAAAGCCCTCTGCGAAGAGCCGAGCCTCTCCCGGCCTCAGCGACGTGCGAAGCTGGGGGCTGCCCTCGGGAGGCAGGGGCAGACTTTTCTCTTTGTAAATGCACGAGTCCTGCATAAGTAACGAGGCGGCGTCAAGGAACCTCGGGCAACATCATGTACCTCATCAGGATTGTTTCTTTTTCTTACCTTTCTTTTTGAGCCTGCCCAATAAAAAAGGATTACCTACCACCTCAGATTTCCTCAGCATTTCTCTTAGATCTCATACGGGTCTTTTTTCTTTCTGTTTTAGTAAAGTATGATTGATTTGTGGAACCTCATAGCCGCAGGATGTTACTGAAGCAAAGAACCCCAAAAGGTTCACTGAAAGTGAATATTTATGCAAATGGAAATAACTTCTTCTGTGGCAACAAGTGATACAAATAACTTTCATCAAAACGGAGACAAACCACTACCTGAAGTTGAGGAGGTATGTCTTCTGCCAGCCAGGTACTGCGCAATTGCCCACTATAGGGCCTTCATGCGTCACCATAAAATATTTCCTCTGCTGGCAGCTGTGGTCAGCAACAGACCGCCTGATCAGGTGGGGCACCAGTTTAACCAATATATCAGTTCCTAGATGGCCCTTTTCCAGAGACATGGAGTCACTTTGTGAGGCTCAGCATCAGGCTCATCAGATCTCAAGGACAGCTGCTTTCTGGCTGCATAGTGGGAGCAATGAGTAACTGCTGCAGCTATCCTAAGTCGAAAAGTGGAAGTGAGGAAGGAAGCAAAACTGAGGAAGGACTAGAATACCCCTCTCCCACTGTCGCATGATGCCACCGATTCCCCTTGACACCCTTCCTCTCCCGCTCCTCTCCAGCTCTTCAGTCCCACCAGTGCAGAGACAGGAGAAAGCTGCAAGGCAGTTTTGGGAGCCCTGGAAGCACCTGCACCGTAGCCAGGGAGAGGGAAAGGCAGCTCCATGGATCCTGTATGGCCACATCCTCATGCTGTGGGGCTTACCACTGCCATCCCGTGCAAAAGCAATACACGAAAGATGGTTTTTCCTCCCCTCTTCTCATTCAGGTTATGGCCACGTCTGCACCTGGTGAATCTGGGCAGGATGGGAGGGATGAGAGCGTGCTGATGTTGCACCATGCCCCTACCCACATCTCACATCACTTCACAGACAGTGGGGTAAAATGTGAAGGATTTAGCCTTGCAAAACCTCTCCTGCAGCAGAATCACTATCATCCCCATTTTCATCCCCATTTAGAGGTGGAAAAAGCAAAGAGGTGGAGTTTTGCACCAAAGGTCACAGAGGACGTCTGTGAA
Organism: Chauna torquata; assembly: GCA_013399475.1. Lineage (NCBI taxonomy): Eukaryota > Metazoa > Chordata > Aves > Anseriformes > Anhimidae > Chauna > Chauna torquata. Next base: position 619,546 of record VXAL01005379.1, on the reverse strand, counting down.
AGGATATCACAACCTGAATGCAATCCCCTGCCCTGTTCTCCAGCCATTCTCCTTCTTCCCGAGCCACGTCAAACAGCCCTGTGACAGCACTGGGAAGCCTCACAGAGCCCTGCAGAAAAGCTCCAGGGATGAGTGAGTAAGTTCAGTAATGTGGATCAAGACAAGGAAACAAGCAGCCTGCAAACCTCAACAAAGCGGTCTGTACCTCTGCCTGGCAGCTGGGACTGTTACTGGCCCACCAGAACATCAGTGATCCTCACTGCACGGGGACACTTCTCCAGTGGGAAGGTCTGACACAGCCATGGGAGCTGCAGGTTGGTAACCCCTTGAAGAAGTGCGACATGACACTCTCCTGCGCATCATCCGACCAGAGAGAAACAGATGTGACAGGATAACACTGAAACAAAGTCCCAACGGGGAAAGAGGAATCGGGGAGCTTGTTAAGAAGCCTGCTGCCATCTGGAAGGCAGGAAGAGGCATGCATCTGTGAAAAAGTGGCATCTCTGGGGAAAGCCTGGGTGCTTGCAGCTGGCACAGCAAGATGAAAGGATGGGGACTGGCTGGTAGGCCTGCCTGGCCCTGGAAATCAGAACAGAGGGTGAAGGAAGGGTTGGTTTTCATTTTCATGAGACTTCAGAGTATGTAGCAGAATCTAAAATAATCACCTTGTGCCAATTGTTGTCCTTGGCATGAACAGTAACTTTGTGGCCCAAAGGGTTTAACTGAAGATACAAGAGGGGAAATGAGAGCACATTGGGCTCTTGATTTGCTAACAGGAGTCTTTTGTGCTGTTTGTTGGTTCAGAGCCACCTCCTAGGTCTTAACCCTTTACTCTTTAGTTACCATGAAAACATGCAGTCTTCCTTGACTATGCATTTTATTTTTCAGAGGTAAGAACCATTCTCTTTGAGCTTTCCCTAAGCTTCCACCATTGGTGCTAAATCTGGGGCATGGAAAGGGAAGAGGAGACCTATGCCATGGTAACAGATGCCTTTGAATTAGTAATAGGTTTTCTAGTAACTGATAGTTTCTGTAATTCAGCCCAGCGAACACCAGCTTCACATTGGCCTTCTCTTATGGAAACGAAGTACAAAAGGCTTTTGCTTTTGGTTAGTCATGTAAATCCTCCAATGAAGCCCATTCTAACAGAAGGGTAGTAAAAGGCTGTGCTATAAATAGTGCTGAGTGTTTGCCTGAGCTCAGGCAGAAATGTAAGGTTTCATGGCTCGGATTGAGGATCCCAGTTGTTTCAGAGCCAGGGGCTGATATTTGCCTTTGTGCTTGTGCTCTGATGTCTGTTTTGTTTTCCAATACAGTCATTTATTTTAAGTCGGTCTGAATACATGTTACATCTTGAGAGAGAATTAGGATTCGGCATAGAAAAGTCAACTTAACCATGTAATCTAGTCCAAGAGTTTTTTCATAAAACTTGCAGATTTATGGGGTTTTCAATCAGAACCTACGGGAGAAAAAAAAAAAAAAAACCCTACAGGCAAATTCAACATCATGTAGTGATCATAGACATAAATATTCTAAGCGTCTGAGAAAGCAGCAATAGGCAGTGCTGCAATGGGTGCAAGCATCCTTTATGCAGTTATTGCATAGGAGCGTTTCTTACTGATTTGAATGAAGCTGTTCAGATGCAGTGGCTGCATAATCAGACCCCAAATGTGGCATGGTAATGACTAGATATGGTTTAATTGGAAGGATCAAAAGCTTAATTTGTTATCGCAGGGAAAACAAAAGATGTCTATAAGCAAAAGAATAGCAGGACTGATTTCTTCACCATAAGTGCTACACTTTTGTACAATTTGTTATCTGTCAGTAAACAAAATCTAAAAGTACAGAATGTGAAGGGTAGAAACTGAGAGACAGACAGAGGTAGAGGTAATATGTTCCTACTGTAAAGATAGACCAAGACTGATCCTTGGATGTCTCTGTTTTCCCTTAAGAAATACTCAATCAATTTGATTTTTGTTATCATCGTATTTCTGATCCTCTACTTCATTTTAATATAATAGATGTTTTTCATGCCCACTTTTGATTTTAGCCAGTATTTTCACAGCCATAATCAAGGGTAGGTTTTTCACGACCCATATTTACTACAACACATTTGCCCATATTTATTCAAACCTATTTTATTGCAAAACTTGGTTGTGCTTTCATCTTTACAGGTAAACAAATGTAGCTGGGCAGGAACGGAACAGATGTGCTTTACAAGACATTCAGATTTGCTGTATTTTGAGTCCTTAAGATACTGTTTGGTCATAGGGATTTTTGTTTACTTTGTATTCTGCTCCAAGATCCAGGCAAAGAGCTCAGCACTACTTGTTCCCATGCTGCAGTAGCCTGCAGCTGAAGAATACCAATACCCCAGTTCTTTTGAGCATCTTTATTTTTGTTCACCATTTAAAAAATAAAAATAAAAAAAAAATAAAAGCTAAAAATGAAAGCTGGTTTAAACTGGATGCACAGTTACTTAGGAAAGCATAACACATGTAAATATCCCACCAACTCCACTGTCTGATACTGTGCACTATCTGTAATGCCTCCACTACTTCAGCATCTGCATTACAGCCTGAACTGCATAAACTTTGTCCTTAGTATTCCTGTGAGACAGAAAAGTGCTTTTATCCCATATTATAGACAAGAAAGTAAAGCAAATGTCTTCATTTACTTCCTGAAGCACCTCAAGACACATCGGCGCCCCAGAGGAAACCGTCTCCCTGCGAAGCGGGCAAGGACACCTCTGCCCACAAGGCTCTGGGCTGCCCTGGGTTTAGCCGCCGAAACCTCTCCCACCCCACACCTCCGTGATGCTGCTGCACTTCTAACGAGTCAGCCTCTGCTTATTCAGGACCATAACCCAGATCTTCACTGAAGTCTCTCCTCCATCCAAGGGACCCATGAATTCCAAATGACACCAACAGAGAGGGCCAACATAGCCAGAGGAAGAGCCTGTCCCTAACTCCCACCGTGATGCACAGGGTGTTTGTTATCAGCATGGATTATTTGTTAGTCTTTGGAGAAGCCATGGGAGTTATACTTCAATAGACTCCAGTCTCCTTGCACGTGTCTTGTTCTATTTAAAATTGTAGCTAGGGACTCCATTTCCATCTACATCTTTTAAAACAATCATTTTTCTTAAGCTGGAAGAATTCATGTAGTGGTCAAGGACAAGTCCTCCTCATTAGTCAGAACAAGGAACCTCCTGTTCCCAGCATCTAACTGGGTGTCTGAGCCAAGTGTTCAGGGTCTTTGCACAGCAAAAGGAGTGATGTGTCATTAGAGATGAAGCAGGTTCTTAATCCTCTTCTGCCACAGCAGCATCCACGGCTGCTGAAATAACCCTTCGCAGAAACCTTTGAGCCTTCCCCTACCCCCTCGGGGACTGTGGAATGGTTCTAATTGGAAGCAGATGTGCAATGTGGTAGGTAGGAGCAGGCGTCTGCTCAGTGTGAGCTCCTAGTGAATAACTTCTGTATGATCACTTCGGAAGGGAAAAATACCATGATTCACAGGAAAGGATTTAAAATGAGACTAGTAGTCACTCATAATCAGTTGTCTGGTCAACTAGTCTTTGCCAATATTTTTTACCAATTATTAGAATTCAAGAATATTTTCTTCTTTTGCTTGATAGCTTTGCAAAGAAAAAGCTGGACGGAGCATTCAGTTTCAATGAATGAGCCACAGGGAGATTTCCAGGCCATCGTTTCCATTGCAAACATTTTGGGGATTTCACTTCTCCAGTAAGATGGCCATGAAAATCATAGAAATGTACTACTGGGAATGACTGATCTGGGTTTTAATTGGGAAGGGACTTGTAGCTGAATAATAGAAACTCAGTACCTTGATTTCAAAAAGAACTTTTGGGCCAAGTCTCCTGGTTTTGTCACACATTTCAATTTTTTCCATCACAGTGGATCTGCCAGGCTACTGTAGTCTGGTTTTGTGGAAGGTGTTAACAGCTGCATCACATATCTGCAGTTATCAAGATTCATAAGGTTGCTCTACACTTCACTGCAACCCCTTTGCCCCTCAGAAACCCAGTAGCTATACTTGGACACAAGCAAGGTAGTCACTAGGCAATCATCTGCAGCAGGAAATAATTTAAACAACTCTTCTACTTCCAGATGCATAGGATTATTTTCATGAAAGTTGAATAGGGAACATGGGCTGAGGAGGCCTGAATGTAAAATTGGTTGTGCATTAAATCACTGGGAAAACATCTCTCCAGCCTCATTCCAGCTACTGGAAAGAGGAGTTACACTTTTGTGAGCATAGGGTCAATTCATACCGTGTCACCATATCCTGCTCTTTACTTGCATAATAAGCTTTCTCATACTTCTTGTTTTGCTGTTCCTCGAAAATGTTTGAGTGGATTTTATTTCAGTTCTTATTCTGTCAGGTTCAGTGTCTTACATGGACAAGTTGTAACGCTGGGGAGGCTTCTTGAACGTTAGCTGAGTGAAGAAAATAAACGTCAGGGTTAAAACTAGATTGATGCAAATGCTTTATGTATCTTTGAAATGCATGAAATGTAGAGAAAGTTTCAAAATCGAGGTTCTAACAAATGTGACTTCATAGTCATAGTGGTCAAGTCCCAGTTTCAAAGGCAAGAAATGAAGCTTACAGTGGACTGCCTTTTATAGCTGTTATGCCAAAACTGCAGCTCCAAAGTTGATGTGTGCCAAGAGAACCGGCTTTCCTGCTGGCTTTCTGACCAGGAGAACCAGGAAGCAAAGACGATTTGAAAGACAGAATGAGACCCGGTCCATTTCCATTGTCTAAGTGATTTAAAGGCAAACAAAACAAAGCAAAACAAAACAAATTAAAAAAAAAAAAACACCACACTGATGAAACAGAAGAACCAGAAGACCAAAACTCTCTCAGATTTATGAAAGCCCTCCCCTAAGTAGCAAATTTAATCTAGTTATTCTGTGATGCTGTTAGTAAAACTGCTGAAGGCATTTCTACATTAAAATGAAAGTGCATACATGCCCAAGTATTCTTGTTTATGCTATTTTGGGGACATAATTCCCTAATGTCTTGCTTTCAAAAGCCTAGTATTTTCCAGTGCACTGAACAAATCAGCTCTAGCTCTAACTCGAACATCAAAAAGTAACCTCCACATTCATCAATGAAAAGTGAACCAATTTTATTAACTGTATTCATTATAACACATAATATGACAGTGGGAACATTTTTCACTGTACGATTTTTGAATGGAAGAAAAGTGCAGTTAGTCTGAGTTCCTTACATTCATTAGAAGCAAGACTATTGAAACCATCAACATTTACAATGACACATAAGCAAACACCAGAACCAGTGCCAATAAATATGCAGATTACCAAAATAAATATTTACAGAATTAAAAATAAAATAAACACTGATAAAGAATATCCTCGTGAACTGTCAGGGAAGAAAGACACCTATTGCTATCAGTTAGGTTTTCCGTATGTTAAGAAGACAGTTGTCACGGTTTTGGCTGGGATAGAGTTAATTCGAGGAGACAGGTATTCATCGAAGTTTGCAGAGGTGGAAAGGAGCAAAGTATGTCTAACGGTCTGTTACAAAAACACTCCCTGGAGTGTTCTGATCTTTTACTCTGAAAAAGTTGGTGCGCACAGCCTCACCAGCTCATTTGCAAACGTTTTAGATAAGAAGAGCAGGGAAGTCTGGCTTTATCCACTCATTATCTTGAATAGGTCACATGCTACCTTGCTGGGGGTGGCCAACAGAGAATACGAGGGAAAATTGTAATAAGCAGTGATCCATCAGCCATAATACGTCTAGTAAAAACAGACACAGTGACTTCTAACAGGACACATCTGTGCCTTTCAGCATGTAGGAAACCCCAAGAGCATCAGTTTGACAGATGCAGTGTGGAGCAGTCCCTGCTGACAAACATAGCAAGGAAAATTCGGATGATGCCAAATTATGGGGTCTTTTCTCAGTCTCAATAACAACCAACACCGCTAACAGATCCGCTGATTTCAGAGGGAACGCTGGTGGACTGAGCTATTGCAATCTGTCCCATGGCAGAGGATTTACTTAAATTTTACATGAAGGCAGCAGCTTTAATCTTGCTCTCTCTTTCGAGAAGCAGGGTAACACTGCTTTTATCAAGCCATGTGCTGCAGAAATTTATTTGTGCCCTACCTAGGATCTGGTGCAGCTGCTGCTCCGCACTACACTCCCTCCCCAGCTTGCCCTTGGCCGTGAGGGTGCCGGCAGCACCCACCACCCTGCCGGGGCACGGCTCTTCACATACCCCTGACCCAAAGAGAACCAAAGAGCAGAGAGATGCCGTGCACTGGTGCTGAGCTACAGGGGGGTTGCAGAAGTTGCTACGCTAAAGGTGTCTTCAAAAGTGAAGGCACTGGGTGCTGCTGAGCTCTCGACGAGGGCAGACACACCATAGCACACCGGCGGGAGCACTGGCTCCAGCACTGCCAGCCCCTGGCACTCGCTCACGCAGTCAGGCTCCTACCGCAGCACAGAACAGCAACCCTAGCATCAGTACGAGTCAACAGCGAGCCGGATTTTATAGGCATATATTCACATCTCCTTTTTTCCACAAGGGCCAGCAGTTCAGCCCTTGCTTTCATCCCATCTCCCAGCCACCCTATCCGCCCTTTTGCCCCGGCGCAGCGCTGCCGCCCTGGCTGTTCCTGCCGCTGTCCTGTCCGGCAGATGTCTCTGCGTGGTGACACCGTGCACTGCGCTGGGACCACAGGGGAGGGCCAGATGACAAACCCTCCCGTAATAGCACCTTACTCCTATGGTCCATGGGGTGCAGGTAAGCTGGGGGCAGACGTTCCTGTTTGCTGCCATTAACTGAGAAACGTCACCAGTTGCATAGATTTACATTTTAAGGTCAGGTTTAATTCAAAGCAGATGTAGCCAATTTTCTTTTACGAGCATATTATGTTCAAAGCTTCCAATGCATCTGCATAAAAAGCCCATGGAAACAACCTGATACTGAAATAGCAACTGTTTTGATGCAACATCATCCAGAATAATAAAAATCTGTTCAAGTTCTTACCATTAAGTCCCTACATATTGTTCTCCCTTAAAACAGATTTAAGAAGTTGCTGTGAAACAACTAAAGGGAGGCATAATCGTTTACCATATGAAAAAACGAGAGCAATGACACCATAAGCAGGGGTTTTAGTGCTCTGGAAAGGATCTGGTCCTGTTTTTGCCATCACAAGTTAAATTAAGGAAGGCAGTGATTGTGTTAGCTGTAATTTAAACACGCGGAGCACTGGAGTTACGTGCAGGAGTGATTCCTTGTTAAGATGGAAAAACAATGGAACGACATGTTCTGCATTTGGTTCAGTGGAAGTACAACCACAGCAATATTAAAGACTGCACAATCACCTGAATAATGTTCATCTTTTAAAAAAGGGAAGACTTATTTAAGAAACATTTCTTATTTCCTTCAAAATTAAGAGACTAAGGACTTTCTCCAGTTCTTACTGGAGTCAATGGAAGCTTTGCCACAGCAGAACCAGGCCTCAGAAAGAGATTGTCAGACTGTGTTGGCAAATGCCACTTTTCTAGCTTCGCGGCCATAGCTGCATTAGCTTCTATTTCAGAGCATTGCTTGGATGTGATATTACAGGCAAAGCAATCTTCTTTTAGCCATTGCTAAAAGAAGCCTTTTAGCAGAACAGTTTACACTCCTTGCCATGTGAAGTACATAACGTTTTCCTCTCTCTAGTACACCTCTGGGTTTATTTATTTAAGTATATACAGAAAGGAAAAAGAAAAGCATCTCTCACCAAAGATAAAGAAAATCTGGGCAGTCTCGGCAACAAACAGCCTCCAGGCTTTTCCACAAGCACAACGTGCTTCCCTGCTAGATTTGCTATTTTGTGCACAGCAGAGAATGGAGGGATATATTCCACTCCATGCAAAATATCACTCAACATCCGCACCCACGTGTATGAGATCACACAGCAGAGATCTCCGTTTTAAATATCTCTGCAGCTTATTCTGAAGGTGAATTCATTTTTTCCAGACCAAGAAGTAGGAGCAAAGCCCTCTTGAAGAACACACTGGCAGCAGCTCTTCCTTTCTAGTGATGGAGGGCTGGGGCAAAAATCTCAGTTTCCCAAGCAAATGCAGTATGGCTGAGAATGAACAAGAGACAGAGTGAAAAAAAAACAAAGGTGGTCCCAGGCCATAGTTTTGGATGGAGAAGCCTTCTAAGGCAGGAAGAGCTTTAATCACTTGCTTTTGCAGGAGTAAAGGCCCCCAGGATGTGGCTTGAGTGGTTACAGCTCTTATTCCTTTGCATACAGCAGGTTCTTCCATTTCCCCCTACAAGAAATGGACCCAGGAAACACCAAATCAACACTGACCGTTCCAGCTGAGATGCTCACAGGGAAGATAAAATGTGAGCTAACAATGAACTAAAAAATTCCTGTGAGTCGGATCAAAAACCAGGTGTCCCCTGAGAACAAACAGAGGGATAGGTTCAGATACCTCCTGCTCTCACTAAACAGCATGTGACCTCATGAGAAGGGAATCCCATCCCTCCCATCCCTCAATGGCAGGGAGGGATGCTCCGCGAGGACCAGTCCCAGGCCACTGAAGGATGACCGACAGTGTATTCTCAGCTTCATATCTCAGAAAAGCCAGTTGTTGTGCAGTTCTGCGCGGACAAATGGGGTTATGTCATCGTAATGAAAACATAAACAAAGGAACCAAAAAAAAAAAAAGAACAGAAAAATAAAAAAGCAAAACCTCAGATTTTTTACAACATACTGCAGAAACCACCATGTACAAACTCTGCCAAGACTCATTTCTGCAGCGTCTTTGAGTTGGTGACAATCTGCTTTTCCAAGACAGAAGCCTCAGCCTTTCGTATTAATAACTATGAAAACACCATTCAGGCCACCTTGCTCGAAGTCCCACATTATCGCGGTTAGATAACCGTCTGCCTTGTAAGTGGCTATTGTTACTGTGAACTGTCTCTCTCATACCATTATCTTGCTGAAAAGCCTTTTCTAAAAGTAGTCCATTAGAGCAGGCAAAAAAACCTCAGAGCACGGCCATGTAGCACAATCAATGGCTCTCTTTGATCTGCAAGCTCAGCCAGTACTACAAATTTAAAAAACAGCTAGGTTTTGCTTTGCCTGTTAATTTGGCTCATCTGCACTTACAGCATCTTACTGAAAATGCCATCTGTATCAGATGTTTTGAAGACTTTGGTGCAATATTCGCTTAGCTTAGATAAATAATTTAGTAAGATTCATTAAAAAATAATCAGTGAATTAATTTTCATAGTGTACATCTGTGCATGTAATTTTTAAAATTCAGTCCTCTGCTACCCTGAATGGTGGTAAGGATGTTGACGTTGGTGAAGGAAATGCTGGTGATTGATGGAATAAGACTGAACATAGATTTTCTTATTCTAGTCATGTCATTTCTTCTGAAATCTATTACATGTGTTTGAGCCCTATTACCGGCAAGAGCAAAATGTGTATGTACCACAGGGAATGTAAGACCCTTAACGTCTGTTGCAGGCCACACATATAGTACAGAAAACTTTACTCCTATCATGACAAAAGAAGTCCACAAAAACATCATTTCATGCTACCAAAGGGAAATCTCTTGTGCTGATACATAGGACAGGACAGGAATGTATACCACTGAAATAACTGCAGATAGCTATAAAATGCTATGCAACATACAGAAATAGACTAAGAACATAGAAAATTTACCAGCAGTGACCTGAAAGTGCAAAGAGTATATAGAACTAAATGCCAAGTTCTGATCTATAAAATCCTTTATGAATGACATGAGCTGGTAATTACAAAGCGTCACTCAGACCACAAAACAATGAAGAAAACAAATAAACAAAAGTATTCTTGAAGAAAATCAAAAGAATTACAGAATTGGGAATGTTATCTTTGGGACTCAGAACACCATTTCTACCTTGATACCTACCAAAGCCAAGGAAAATATATGCCTGAACACAGTAATATAAATAAGGACGCAAACCACCACAGAATGCCTCAGGACTATTACCTCTTCATGTCTCAGCCTTTGAATCCAGCAAGGCATTAACTGTTTGTTATTAAGCATCTCACAGTATTTCACAGGGATCTTTCAGGAATTAAATACAGGTGTAAAGAAAACCTTCGAACCTCCTTTCAGTGATTGTTTTAGGCATTGTGTGGAGTTATACAAATATATTTCTAAGAAAACTGAAAGCGCTAGTAAATATTACATTTTCTATTACCTTTTGACATATTAACATACATGGCTTAAAGACAAAAGTGAGTTTTACAAATACAAAGTTAATCTGAGCATTAAATTATATTTTTACTCTCACGCGACCGTTACCCTGAATCAATGTCAGCATCTTGCAACGATTCAAAACACTGACACCCTACCACAAGTTACTTTCCCGTTTTCCTTTTAAGGATATGATTGTCCTTAAAATATGTACATAGCCAGCAGCCAAATGAACCGCCAAGAGATCTGCCACATGTTCTTACACCAGGTACACGACAGAAAGTGACAGGTGAGCACCTGGCCTTGCGGGTGAGCGCGGCCGTGCTCCCAGCCCACGCTGGGCTGCCAGCTCAGGGCTTCCCGCTCCGCACCGGGGTTAGCACTGAGCAGGAAGCTGCGCGCCAGCATGCAGGGGAAGGAGGAAAAATGGGGCAGAAAACAAAAGAGAGAGAGAAAATGAAGGGAAGCCAAAGCATTTTAATGATGATTCTCGTTAGTTGTTATGTGAGAGGGAGCTAGTCTAGTGTTACTCTATTGGTTTCTTGATACATACATGCCACAACGCAAACAAAATGCATACGATGAATAATTTGCCACACACAAGTCCTGTAGAAACTGTAGCTGATATCTTCAAGTGATTCAAAAGATGCACCACTGATACTACCTGCAATCAGTGCTTCCAGTTCTTATGGTATTACCCAAGCCCACCACATCCTCCCTCCCTCTCAACTTCCAGTACCCTATAGAATCTCTCTGTACAATTTATCCATAAAACAAAATGAGGAATTATGATTTTTCTGCAGAGTTGTCATGCAAGGAAAGATACGCCCCTTACAGTCAAATGAAAACAGAAGAACAGAAAAAACGATGTTAGGCTTAGGGCTGAACACCAGGATAATACTCCACGTTCTGTACGTTCATCCTTTGGAGCGTATTTCATCTTTAACTTTCTAAAACGCACAAGCAGAGTCTGGCCAAATGCAAACCCCTTTCTCAGGAACAGGAAATAATCGCCAGCGTGTTTTGAGACAAATTTACGGTACGTTCCCCTCAGTCTGTGCGTGGGAGTGTGCATGCGTGGCCTTGTTTGCAGGGTGTGCATGTCTGCCCGTGTGCATGTACGCTAGGAGGAGGCACACTCTGACTACACATGCATATATGTACAGCGTGTCTGTGTGAGTAGGCATGTAGGAAATCACACGCATATATGTTATAAAGAAAACATACAGAATAATCTTCTTTGAAGTGTATTAAGGTTCTTACTCAAACCATGAAAACAGGGACTGATGAGAAAAACAAACACTTTCTCCCTATTCACTGGGGTGTTGCTGCTCAGTAGTAAATCCTGCAGTAATTTCAAAGCTAGATGCCAATTTTACTCTTGTGACTATAAAGTCATTACCCCCGTGAACCACACATATAAGGCATTCTTGTTTTATTCCCTGGCTTTTTATGGTTTATCTATAACCTTAATATCCTTCAAATGCATATTTTTCCTTTTTTCTTTCAATTTAAGAGACAATAAAACCAACTGCTGTGTAAGATCAGACCCATTATCTTCAGCTACGTGAATTTAGAATTCTCTGCATAATATAACATGTATATTTTTAAAATGTATATTATTTGTCAGATACACTGGAGTATATATTTTATATTAACTGTGGTCTGATGATTAAATACTTATATTAAAATATTTTGTAAATACATAATTTTTACCTTTAGTCTTCAGTGATTTTTTGGAGTTTTTTCAGTGTATCATAAAAATATGTCCTCAGGCACATTAAAATCCTATTAAATTTCTTGGAAATGTTGTCCATGCTCATGTACAGTAGCCACTGTTCAAAAATGTCCTGGCCATTAATACATTTCTCATAAGATCCAAGCTCATCAGACCATTTTATGGACCATTAGCTTACCATATTTCTTTTTCTCTCTTAAAGTAAAATTATTCTGACATTATTTAGAGTGAAAATAAAAAGCAACAAGAACCCAGACTTTCTTTAAATAGTCAAAAACTAATTTTATATATTTTAAAAAATAATAATTAAAAAACATGTTTCTTTCCTGGGTTCCTTCTCTGTAAGGTTTAAGCCCAGAGCAACTTTGTCTAAACCCCTGAAAATAGAGGTTTGCAATGGCAATGCTGTCAGAACCTCAGCTCTGACACACAGAATGTGCCACAGGAATTAAATCAGCACTTCAGACTTACTTATCTGGGGATGCATGAGCCCATACAAAACAGAGTTTTGCTCTAATTTAAGGTACTTACACAAAGTTCTATGATTTTAGAACCATAAAATTATCTACCTATAAAAACTAACTTTTGTTTAAACTCTAGATAATACAGACAGGTGACTTTTTTTTATAAAAATCTGTAGCATTGAGTAAATCTGCTAAAATATGTATATATTTACACATGGCAAGCAAGTTATTGTATAAACGTGAACAGTGTGTATATATTGGCATTCAGTAAAATGTTTCCCTGAACCTTATTGTATGCATTATTGGACAAGTATTGGTGTAAACATCTGAACCTATGTCAGGTGTCTCTGTTACCCATTTACATTAGAGCAGATCAAAACCAACCAAACAGACAGACAAACAAAAATATGTTTTCCTGCTAGACAAGTCCACCTAACTCCTTAGCTACTGCACACAAGTCAATCAAGTCTGCTGCAGAGCAGTGCTCTCATTCCCACATCAGGTAAAATACCTGTTAGGTTGTTTTTTGCTTGGCATTTTTTTCAAACATCTTGTAGAGCAAACACGATTTTCGGAGCTGGGCACCCACCCTCCACTCCTCCCCCAGAAATGATTAAAATATAAGTGTAGTGGAGAACCTCTTGTGTCGCTCCTTTTGTAACTCTGTTCCCTTGAAGAACTCATGGTGCTGCTTTGCATGAGGCAAGATGCTCGTTTAGGTTCATAATCCAAGTCCTGCTTCCAAAAAGGCAAGTAAAAATGAACCTCCCCAGTGTTTAGTGCTGCCAAAAAAAGATACAAATGTAAAAAAAAGTGCTTGAAAAGAAGTTGACTTTTCATATTCAGCCATACAGTATTATAAGAAGGGATTCAGAAGTGCAGGCCCATGGAGTACTGTGAAGTAAGCCTTTTAGGTGCCTTTCCTCAGGTGATGCAAAGCTAATTCATTATTTGTGGTCTCCTATACAGACTTTCACACACCGACCTAGCTGTCCATCTTTGTCTCCACCTGCTATTCAATTACTTTTTGGCACTGTCCTGGTACATGGCAGCTTTCACCGTTGTTCCTGCTAAGCCCCTGTTACTAACCCGGCGTACTAGCACTTTAGAGACAGGGATTTTTGTTCTGTGCATCTCGCTTTTGGTCAGGTGATGGTGTGCAATGTGATGGCTGTTACTGGCATCTGTTCCATGGCTGGCAGGATGCGATGCAAGGTGTTTAATGCTGATGGGTATCTTGGAGTCCTTCACTGTGCTTGAGGGTGTTTTCAGTGAGCACGTGGTTGTTATTGGAGACACGGGCTTGGAGCGTGGCACACAGGTGACCTCGTCTGGAGGCCCCCCTGGTGGGTTTTCATCTGGCTCAGCATAGAGGTCATAGAGCGCATCCCCACTGTAGCTGTCCCTGGGAATGGTCTCCTTCTGGATGCTCATGGTGCTATCTTCCTCGGGACCAGGGGTGGTGGAATCCCAGTAGCCCTCGTCGCTGTTTGGGACACCCTCATGCTGCTCCTTCTCCCTGCCCTTCTGCTCCTCTTTGTGGCTGAGGTGAATGGGGATCTGGTTGAGGCCACCACGTTTCACCGTCACTCTGTTCTGAGCCCCCTCAGTACCTCTGTTCTCCTTCAGCCCCTCAGGCATCTTTGTCCCTCCTCCACCTCCTCCTCCTCCTTCTCCTCCTGTCTGGGTCTCCTCTGTTTGTGACAGCATATCCCAGAACTCCTGCAGGTAGGTATCGTCTACCTGGTCCGGGCTGGCCATCTCCTCCCCTCCTCCTTGGTAGGCCACCATGGTGGGGTGCTTCTTGGAGGTGCCCAGCTTGCTGGCCCCGGGGGTGCCCTTCTCGCAGCCTCCACTCCCGCCGCCCACATCCTCCTCCTGGTCCGCAATAATATCTCCACAGCCTGTAAGAGAGTCAAAGCTTTTCAGTGAAGTCACGTCAGCAAACATCAAACAAATACGATCAATCGATTGCTCTGAGGGTGGATCAACAGAGGAAGGGTCAGGGGCGGCTGCCATCTCTTGACCGCTATCACAGAGAGGTTCAACAGGGGGAATAGTCGTTATTGGAATGTCACCTGTTATGGCTGCATCCTTCGCAGTTCCAACCTCTCCAGCACCCAGGTCCGGTTGCTCGCGGCAGAGCTCCTCAGGTCGCCTTCCAGCAGTGGCAGGGTCCTCCCCGGGGGGGGTTTTGCTGTCCTGTGACTCCCCACCTCCCACCTCGGGCTCCTTGGCCGAGGCGTGTGCGTCTCCACCGCGCTTCTCATGCAGTGATTCAAGACCGATGTCTCCTGCGCTGCTTGGAGTTTCAGACAAAGGTTTTGGCGTCTCTTCTTTGATGCACTCCAAGCTGGCAGTCAGAGACCCCGGCATAATAAGACCGGACTGGATTTCTGAGGCTTCCCCCCTCTCCTCCTTGCCGTTTTTGTCCTTTTTATGCCATCGCATGCTGCTAAAGATCCCTTTCAGCCCCTTCTTTTGTCTGCCGCCAGCCCGCTGATCTGCATTCTCCGCCTTGCCGTTCTCCGTCCTCCCGTTCTTCCTCAGCAGGGAGAAGAAGCTGTGCGACTTCGCCACCGAGCTGCCGGGGGAGACGCCAAGGCTGCCGGCTGCCCGGCCGTGGGCATCCTTGCCCTGCGTGTCGCCGCCGCCGGGGTCCTCCTTCTTGCTGCTCTCCAGCACGGCATCAGCCAAGCCATCGTGCGTCCTGCTCCGCACCATCCCCGCTTTGCTCGCGCCCTTCCCCTCCCCACCTTTGCTCCTCACCCCGAAGATGCTCGGCATGGTGCCCCCGGATTTCCTCCTCTTGAACAATTTGAAGGCGGTTTTGTTAATCTTCCCCGACGGCTGCTCAGCGGCCGGAGGCTCAGCACAGTCGCAGTGCGAGTCCATGTCTGCCGCCGCCGCCGCGTCCCCGCCGCGGCCTCCTCACCGCCGCCGCCCCGGTGCCCGGTGCGCTGCCTCACTGACAGCCCCGCCGCCGCTCCCGCTGCCGCCCGCCCATCGCCATGGCAACCCGGAGGGGGCTAAGCCGCTTCCCTCCGCCGTGGGCCTGCGCCAGGCCGCTGTCATCCACTCCCCGTCAACCTGAGCCGCCGCAGCCACGCCGGCAGCCCCTTCCGCCACCCCTCCCCAGAAGGGCTTACATAACTTAACCCGTGTCGTCCTGCGCGGCTCGCTACCCCACGCGTCCCGCCATGGCGGCTGGGTGCGGAGGGAGGCCCTTGTGCCGCAGGGCCACGGCACGGGCCCTGCGACCCCGTCTCTCCCCGCCGCCCAAGGCCATGTGTCGCCGCCGCCGGTGAGCGGAGGGGAGCGGTGGCCGCTCGCTTCGTCTGCCGAGGGAGGTTCAGCGTGATGGCAGCCCCCAAGCAAGCCTTCACCCACACCCCACATCCACTGCGTGCAGTCACGGTCTCCACATCATGCCCACAGGGAGATGCTGATGGGGCTGAGGTGGCACGGCCACATCGGGGTGGCTGGTGGCACACTGGGCACAGAACCCCCTCACCAACTGCAAATCTACTCCAGATTAACCTGACCTGACAGGTCCTGGGCAAGCTGCTCCAGGTGTCCCTTCCTGAGCAGAGGGTTGGACCAGGTGACCTACAGAGTCCCTGCCAACCTCAGCCTTCCTGTGGCTCTGTGATTCAGAGCTCCAAACTGGCTCGATGGCACCACTACCACAGCACTATAGAGGCTCCGCACCCGGCTGTGGAGGAGAACTGCCTTCAGCTGGAGCTGTAATAACCCATGAACCCTGCCTGCCTGACACCCACTATTCGGAGTTCGTATGGGCTACTCCGAATAGAAACTTTGGTCTGGGTTTTTAAACAAGTCGAAACACAAGTGGGAACCACTAAAGAGAAGCTGCATGCCTGCCCTCTGGCTTGGGGGTAGATTCTGGCCCCTTTGAAGTTAGTAACAGGTTTTGCTGTTGACTTCACTTGTTGGAAGAATTAGTTGTGTATTTTTTTTTAACATCATCAGACATTCATTGCACTTTCCCACGAGAGCAGGTTGAATTATCTGTTGTGAATAATTTATCCAGTAAATTTAGCCCTTTTTCTGTTCATGTATAAAATGTTCCATTTGCATTTGCAACTACTGCATGTTCAATAAGAGCGATACTAGTGCATAATTCAACATACAGGTCTCTCCTGCCTTCTGCAAGAAACAGAGGGAAGGGCAAATGAGGCAGAAGCCAAAATTTTGACTGGAGGAGGAGGAGTGAGTTACATCTTGTGGTGTGCACCACATACATCTGCCCAGCACCCAGAAGCCATGGAGACAGGTGGTCACTTTGCACCTCCGTCACTCATGAGTTCCCCCATCACCTGGTAATATTTCTGCTCTCTAGTCAGGTGGATGAAACATGATAAAATAGAGAAAATACCAAATATTTTTGTGCAAATGCAAATACACAGAGCAGACGTCCTTTGAAAATTTGAAAGAACAAAACCTGGTCACATATCTTGGGAAAAAGTGAACAAAACTGCTAAAAAATAAGAGTTAGCCAGATGGCTGAGCTTACCAATTTTTTGCACTTTTCATACTGATGTTTTTCTACATTTCACTAATTCTTTACGTTGGGCCAATTCCTCTTGCAAACACTGAGTCCAAAGGAATGGGATACAGAGATACAAAAAGATGAGGACAGATGACTTAATGCTTCACAGCTGTATGGAACAAACAAGTTATTGTGCCCTCCTTCTTTTTGTGTGATAATCTGCAGCCATGAAAGAAAGGGTGGACTTTCAACTTGTTTTTCAGTCAACTTAAAATCCAAGTGTTAATGGAGGAAACTGACTTAAGGTCAGCCTGAAATTACTTCTTGAGAAATGTTTTGACAAATTGAATTTTTTCTGCACATTTGTTCTCAACCTTTTCACACTTTTTAAAATACAATTTAAATAATCTTGATGTACCTCTGGAAAAGGATAGTCATTCTAAAATGGAAAATCAAAGCACTGAATTTTGAAAGTGACAAATGAAACATTCCCATTATTTCTTTTTCTTTTTTAATTATCTTTTCTTGACGTGAAGACATCTATGAATTCAACATGAACTCATGACATGCTTTGGTCAACTTGCCCTTGCAGTACTAAACAGGAAAAGCTTTCAACAAAGCATTCACCAACTTCTAACTGAAGAGGAGTAATGCTGCAAGGTGGTTATATTCATGCAAAATCACCCTTTCTTTTAGTGATGTTTGAACACTGGAGAGCTGTGAGAACAAGGGGATTGGGAGAAAATGTTCTTTGCCACATCTGTTGTGCCCCTGTCCTCATGTATAATGGGAACTTCATAGAGAGTTTAGTGACATTCCCTTGCTCTTCTTGTTCCTCCTGCTTTTGGCTAAGAAGTCCCCTGGAAGCAAATCATCTGGTGTCATTTTTGCAAAATGGTAGAGGGATATAGGATCAACACAGCTCCAAGGTGGGTCACATTGGTTTCTGGAACAGGACAGTGAGGATCTGAAAGAAACAGAACCAGAAATATTTTCATCCTTTTGGCCCTTTTTATTCTGCCTGGTTTTACAATCCAGGAAGCTTGCACAAAGCTTATGTAAGAAATACCTGTTACCTACAGTTTTTCTCCAAGGTTTAAAACTTGCTCCTCTGAAAAACCATTTCTTTACGGCTTCCCTTCATCTGTGTAAGTCTGAAATGGAAGCGTGCATCTGACAGTGAGAAAATGCCATAACTGCCTTTCTGGCAAGGCAGAGAAAAGACTGGCACCTTTTAAAGTGAAAACAAACGAGGAGCTCTAATTTAAAACCATGGAGAGACTCCACAGTCATCTGCGGGCTCCCGAAGACCAGCAGACAAGTGGCAGCCAAGCAGCAGTGGTGGTAGAACTGTTTCCGCCACATCCTCCAGTCCCATCTCAGCCCAAGAGGCATCTAGGGTGGGAGAGATCCCACACGGCACAGCCATAGCAGCAGGTTCATTCCAGCTGGAACGGATGCTGAAAAGGGTCTGTGGAAGAAATGTTTCTGAAGGTGGATTTTTTTTTGATCTTTAAAATGAATATACCAGATATGCAACACTATGTAGCAAAATTACTCAGGAAAGGCCATTTAAAAAACATGTGGCATTTGTAGGTACACACTCTTTGATAGAAATTACAGACTCTGAGATGAGGGCTATCCTCTGCTTCTTCTCTGGCCATACCCTGCAGCTTTTCTGGGCTGCTTGCTGGGAGTTACTGGACTGCTGGTCCAGCTCCCAGCCTTGGCTCCATCACTGACCTGTGCTATGACCCTCAGGAAGCCACTGTTTTGCTCCATTTTAGTTGAGGACACCTTCTGCAGTGCCCCACAGGCACCAAGGTCCTGACCCAGCATTGGTCCCTTCAGAGTGCTGGAGCCACCAGGGCACCACTGCACCTGGAGCCATTGCCTGGCTTTTCTCCAGGGTTTACACCAGCCAGGCTCTTTCATTTCCCCTGGAGATTGCAGTATATGGCACAGAATTAATACTAAATAAAAATCCTAGGATTCACCCAGTATGAATTAGTGATGGAAGTGATGGCTCTCAAACCATCCTGTCCCTCTTTTTGACAGAAGCCCTCAAGTTTCGTGGTGCTTTGAGGCTGCCTCACATGCTGAACAAGAGCACAGAAAGCAGTGTGACAGGACAGAGGTGTGTGCAAATCTGTGCAGGTGCAGGAATTTTTCACTTCAGGCTTAATTTCTAAGTGGCTTCAGTGACTCTAGAGAATCAGGAGTAGCCTTCTCAACACATTACCCAGGATATGCCCAGTTTTATGCTAGAGTTTCCCCATTTTCTGCTGAAGTCCTTTAGCTTTTTTTCTTTACTTTGGTTAGCATTCTCTAGAACTATGTTTCTACCCTCATATATACTACAGTGTACATATAATTCATGGGGCTTAAAGAAGATACATCAATTTAAAACTGGTAAGTCCTCCTGATAATGAGCAGGAAATCTAAATTGCAGAAAGTGAATTGCAGGGCTTCAGCCTGCACAGTGCCTGCATCGAGACCCAGGCTGGTGATGGGAGAAAGTCAGCAAGCTTTTAAAAAGCTGCAGACAATTATCATGCCAGTCAAGAATTTCAGTTTGAGTACAGGGAGGCCCAGAACAATTGCAGGTTCATAAGGAAAACAGGCCCACTACTTAAAAAGTTATTTCAAACACTGCAATTTCTTCTTACATGGTCAGGTGTGCTACAACACAGAAAGACACTTTGATGCATTATAGTATCAGGAAAGGGAAGAGATATTGTTTGCTGGATTACAAAATCAATGGGCTCATTAAAGAAGATGTAAGTAATGTCAGATCTCTGCTGATACCTTAAGATCTGCTTAGAGAACCCCTGGGACTGGGAAAAAAAAATAAAATAAAAAAAATAAAACCAATAGTTTTTTTAATTCAGAAAGAGAAATGGGGATAAAAGAGTCCGTCCTGTTTTACATATGAGGCTTCTTGCTGTAATACGTACCAGTGGGAGGGGGCTGCTCCTACAGGTGCAGGGGAAAGGTGCCTGGATTTCTAACGTTTGCCACTTGTTTGCATTTACTTCCCAACAGATCCATGTCCTCTAATAGTACACACTCCCACCTCCGCTCCATGCGGCAGCAGCTAGGACCTCTTCAGGGACATCTGCTTTTATACTCCACCCTCCACTTTCCCAGGTCAGACATCCTTTTCTGCAAACCAAATTCTCACCAGCTGCAGAGGCATAAAGCATAAATGCGCAGTTCAGCATGCCCAGGGCCTGGCTGACCCTCACTCTCAGACAGCTCAAACTGGGGAATATCTCAGGGAAACAATTCTTAAATGAATCTAAAAAATGCAATATAGGGAAGGAAAAACGAGTTTCTTACACCCTGTCAGCCTGTCATCTGCACACAGACTTTATGCTCACTACCGCCAGAAACTGCTTAATACCTTCCTGCCTCCCTGATTAACACATGAAAAACTGGTACCGGTGTAATGTACAGGTAGCAAAGATCACTGTGACTGCAAGACACACATGTCCCTGTGAAGTACGTCTCCAGTCTCCTGGGAGATAATTAACTCTCATGGCTTTTTTTTCTTTTTTTTTACCAAAGCGATGGCGGTACTGGGAAGTGTACACTGAGCAGAACAAGATCTGTTTCTCAAAATAGAGAAGCCTGGACTCAATTTTCAGAAAACTATGTCTGAACCCCATAAACGTATTGGATTTTGAATTGCCTGCTGCAGAACTGTGCAATTTAAGTAAGCAAAATGTCTTCTAAATCTCCAAGAAATTACGCCAAAAGAGAGCTGAGGTACAGGTTCTTGAGCAGGTAAGTGATTGTGTGCTTTCGCAACACAAATGTGGAGGAAAGAAAAAAGCAGCCACCAAAGTTTCACATACTTAACACTGGTCTAGTCTAGCCAAAATGGGAATTTCCCATTTCATGATCCTGGAAGACTGTGTATTAGACCAAAGAATGCTGGTGAGGACATCACTAGAAGGAAAACTTCTTGTTCTCACCAACAATAGCATTGCGACAAAGGCCAACAACACCTTCACATGTGAAAGGAAATGTGGCCATGATGAAGTTTTGTTTTATCACTGTCACTCAGCCCCAGCATCCCTTCTGGGTGCAATTTCACAGGGGGAAAAAAAAAAAATCAACAGGAAATGGATTTCAGGCTGAGCAAACCAGTCATGTGTTTTCTGAGATCGGCTAAAGAGTCTGAGATGAGAAAGAATGAAATTACTGTATTTTGTTCAAAATTTTTGTATTTTTTTTTAATTGAAAGAACTTTCCTGTGTGAATGGTTTATGTCATACTGTTTTAAAGAGAAAAATAGGAAGACAACACTAACCCTCCCAAAATGAAACAAAGTATGAGTTTGACCCAAAAGAAAATTATTCAGTGTTTTCCAGTTCAACCAACAGACCGAAAAAAATGTTTGTATGCATACAATCTGTGTTGTCCAACTGTTCTTCCCAATGCAAAACAAAAGAGTTACACAGAAATAAGGAAGCAACAGAGAAACCGAGAAGGGAAAAATATGCTTCATTTGTCTTAAAGCTAAATACAAATTAAAAATGCAGGCAGTGCATGTCCCCCAAGGGACAGATTTATTTCTAATTAATAATATGTTAGTGCCCTGGCCCACTGCATTAAAACAACAACAACAAATCATTCTAGATTAATCCTGCTGTAACACTGTAGCTAGAACCTCGAAGATTTAACCCAGCCCCGTCCCAGATTTACTTGCACTGTGATTAGTGCAAATGTGGAGAGTTTATTTTCTTCCACTTACAGCATTGAAAAGAGAAATGTTTTAAAAAAATCCGTAAATATGTTGGTTTTTTTAACATGGATATGCAGCCATTCACTTTCTTTGAATGTTTACAATATCTCAGATATATTAGTAGCTTTTTTCTGTTTCTAATTGTGCTACTGAAGCTTTTCCATTTCAAAAATTAATGAAAATAAATCCTGGCTGTGCAATCCCAGCAGACCTGACAGACAATAGTACCACAGGAGGCAAGGGTCTTGCCCACTGCTGTTAATTAAAAGCCCAAAGCAAAAGTGTAAGCAGACTGGGGGGAGGGTGGGGTATACTGGGTCAGAATGTGTTTCTCAAACAGAAGAGAATGATTTGGGGAAGAGAGGAGGACATTTTTACTGAGAGGTAAGCATTCAAAAAACTGACTGGGGGTGCCTGAGTTTTGTCCTCACCCTTGTACTCAGGGCCTTCCATTGACTTCAGCAGAAATACTTCTGATTAGTGTAAGTAAGTGGATGCAAAAGTCAGAATTGAGCCCTTAATTAAAGATTCATCCTCCCTAAATAGTATACCTATATAGATGTGATCATGTTTCTTGTGCTTTTTTTTTTTAAATAAGAAATGCTTCTCAAACTCACCATCAACACTATTGCTAGATTCAGCTGCTTACATTTCCTTAGAAGTACTGATAGATACATTATTAGTTTGATTTCAGGAGTGCTTTGCCTCATTTTCTTTCTTTCTTATCTCCCACATCACTGTGCATAAAGTAAACAGCCCCTGGGCAGAAAATCAGTGGGAGCAGTTGGTGCCAGCACTGTGGCAGCATGTGGAAGTTTTCGGGCTTGGGTGAAAAGACACAGAGGTCAAATGTGAAAGAGGGAAAAGAAACCTGAGTACATGGGAAACAAGGAAATTACTAAAAAGTTTTAGATGGTAAGTAAAGATTAATTTAGATAGGAAGTAAATCTGTGCCTTGGACCACGGTGGGAGAGAAGAGGAATAGTTGTGCTTATTATCATGACAAGCTTCCAAAACTAATGGCAGTATTCACTGTCCGGATTTCTTTCAGGACCTCCAGAACTGCAGCTACTCCTATCTGAGCCACACTTAATCAGATAGACACCACATATTTTAAATTTGAAATAGGGTACATCTCAGTAGCCTCCAAAAGGGCTGAATGTCAGACACTATAAAAAACTTGGCTATGCCTTGCAAACCTGTAGGAACAGCTGGTTTCGATCTGTTTCAAACCAAAGGGTGGTTTTCATCTCCCCATGCTTTAACCAACCACAGGGTAAACAGCTATATTGCAGCTAGTTAGCTTAAATCCCCTTTCCCGAATGTGGCAGAAGATAGGTATTCTTAGGGTGTAACTTATTTGACCTATTTTATATGTCAGCTTAAGGCTGCGTGAGATAAATCTTATCCTAAAAGCTCTGTCTCTTCTGATTGCGAAGGGAGACCAAGTTAATAAACATTCAGAGAAAAGCACTTGTGTTTGCTCAGATCTGCCTCTCTCCAAATATTTCAGCATTCATGGACTTTAATTTGTTTCCTCCCTTTCCTGAAAATATCAGCCAACATTTTTCAGCTTCCAGTTTTTTCCATTTGGACAAAACATTGTTACACAGAAATAAAACATTTTCCACTGTCTCTAGCGCAAATATGTGCGTTGCTCCATGTACGTGCACTTGACTATGCCCACTTCTTGCACCAGTGGAGCTAGTATCATGGTTGGGAGTTGGCAGGACAGGGTCTGTGGTCAAAGCAGCACCATTGGGAAGGCTTGGTGCAGCCTGGATTTTGGTTTTAACAGTTCCTCAGAGCTGTGAGGGATTCTAAAGAAATCTGACACTGCTTGCTCTTTCTAAAAATGACACCTTGCTACAGTGAACTCATTAGTTTGAGACAGTCATACGGATGCCGGTAGCTTGTAGAGGCACATGATTCATTTCCCACACTGCACTTTCACTGATCTCCTTTTAATATCGGTCGCTGACACCCTGCTCTCACTAAAGAGCATTGTGTGGCACACGCTGTACACATAATACCAGAGTTTTTTCCAAAGGGCTATTTTTGACAAGAGCTGTTGCTCTGACAGCAGATCACTCGATCAATTCAAACTGAATCAAACTGAATGTCAGCAAAAGGATGGCTTTTTTTTTTTTTTTTTTGTCGGTATGAAAAATGAACCAGTGGGTGTTGATTTATGACAGTTTTACTAAAATATCTAAAGAGTACAGTTCAGTTTAAGAGTAGATTAGCACCAAAAGGGATAATCACTGGGGCTTCCACTCCTGCTCTTCTTGCTCAGATGAAACAGGTTTCTGGAGAAGCATCATTTGCACAAGGAACATGTAGGAACCATAGGATTAGGCCCTGTGAGTTGGCTGGTAGGGTACCCAGGATGCAGAAGAAGCATTCCCCAGGCCTTTGGGGCATGGAGTGCTCTCCTCAGTGGTGTTTCCTCACACAATAGCTGGATTCAGCTTCTACCAAGGACATCTGCAAAATTCCCAAGCTCCACAGTGCTGGATTTGGGCCAGGGGCAAACAAACTGGAAACCAGCAGCATAGGTTTGCCTGGTGCCACTGGCTGGTTGGGGAAGGCCCATCTTTCTTAACTCCTGGCCAACGTATATCATCCCCTGCTTCCAGCAAAACTGAATGTGAAACCCATGCATCAATGCAAAAGTTATCCTGTGTATCCAGTAGGACACTCAAGATCATCCAGTCCTTTTCAAGGAGTTTTTCATGGTGCTTCACAAAAATAGGCTGACAGGTGGCCGCAGAGCTTTGCCTGGACTCGTGGATTACAAGGCCAGAAGGAAGCACTCTGTGACTGTTGGATCTGCAGTCTTGGAAGGCACAAGCTGGAGTAAATGACCTGATTTTTCTCAAAAACATGTGCCCGTGGCCTGTTTCTCTTTTTAATTGTTCTCTTTGTGACACTCATGCACGCACATGCGTACATATGTAAACACGCAGGAGTCCCAAAGCATTTTTCTCAGAGATTTTTCTTTGCACGTTCTGTTCTTATTTAAACGTGCTTCAGAGTGGAAGCATATTTTCTCCCTGAAAATAATTGTCTATTTTTTTTTTCTGAAGTGCAGTTGTATCTGTGAAACGGTAAAGGGGATAAACAGACACCAAACTGCATGCAGCAGTAACACTTACCTCAAATCAATTGATAATCCCTTGTCAAGCTGATTGCTGTCAAAAACAGGACAAGCAAAGGCATTTTTCATTCCCACCATTGCAGCTGTTGTCTTTTTCTGTTAGCCCAATTACAAAAAGCAAAAAGGAGCAGCACCATATCAGAGCCAGTTTGCCTTGGGATATAAATTGTCCTCTTGTATTTGTCCATAGCCAACACTGCAAAAATAACAAAGCAATGCCATAAAACTGGACACTGTGCTGAAAACAGAAAGGAACTATTTTTTTCCCTCCAAGCCAGCGTGGCATCAAGCCACGATGCCCCCTGGCAGGCATCAGCCCTCCCTCTCCAGGCTCTGGCTCATTGCGGGGCTGCACGCAGCCGCCCTGCACGGCCTGCGGCCAGCCCAGAGCCCCAGGGGACAGGGAACAGCTCACCAGAATCGGGCTCCTTCCCTTTGTCTCCCTGGAGGACAAAGGTATTCTCTGGGTGCCAACATGAAAGCCTATTTCCCTCCTCCACCTCTCCTCTGTGCTTGGCAGGAGAGAGCCCTCCACCTTTCAGCTTGGAAAATAAGAGGGAATCAGTAATTTTCTCTGTCGCCACTAGCCAAAACCCCCCTGGAAGAGCGCCGACACTGTTATAGCAGAAGTGCAGCTGACTTCTGTCAGTAAATGCCAAAGAAGTACATCGCCCTTGTGGCTTGTTGTCTACATGGCAGGACACCCTGTTGTGTGCTGGATTGTCACAAGTAATCTATGCAAATGCAGTCATTAGCTTTAGCAGATGTTTTTTATTGTGCTGCTTCAAAAATGAAAAGGCACCAGCAGGGATTTTTGTTTTCGTACCTAGATTTTGAGGAACAGCATAAATTGCAACGAGCTCTTGTTCATATGAATGCACCCTTCCTGGTATAGGAGGCTATGGTCCTACTTCCACTCCACACAAGAACATTTTATTTCCTGCTTTTCCAACTCTCCAAATTGTAACCAAGTTCCTCATAACAGCCTTAGGACAGTAGATTTGAATTTATTGGCCTGCTGTGAAACACACAGATACCTTACTGAGGTATCAAAGAGGAGAATCAATGTTTGGAGCAGATTTAAGTTCTGGTCTGGACCATTCCTGGTTTTGCTACTGGCCAGTGCCTCCCGTTACAAAATGCCCTTTGGCTTCCCTCAGGCTACTTTATGAGGTGGCCGTGATAGACATCAGACCAGCAGGAGAGGTAGATTGGATGCAGCCCCTTAGGCTTTGAGGACGAGAGGGTTTAATAGCACCAACGCAGGCCAGTTTATGCCAGTTGTCTCACCACCAGGCAGGACCTTGTGCAGAGAGCAGACGCAACTGTGACATCCCGTCCTCAAGCCGGGGTCGGGCCGTGAGTGCTCAGGGGGCACTTCCACCGCCGGGCAATGAGAAGCCCAGGGCTTGCCATGGGAATCTGGATTGGAGCAGGAAACCAGGCAAGGCCAGCATTAAAGAGGCAAGAAGGAGGCTGAAAAGCTGAATTAAGAGGATTTGCTGGGGGCTGTGCCAGGAAGCCCCTGGAGCAGCCATATGGCTGCAGCCACTGCTGGGCACCACCAGCCCCTGTGACCGTGAAAGCAGCTTCTTCTCAGCAGCACGAGACCACCAACAGCGACCCTGCTGGGGTGGCACTGCCACCCTGCTGGGGTGGAACTGCCGCTCCGCAGCTGCTCGCTTGGGGCAGATGAGCCTCGTGAGCTGCGGTGAGAGGGCAGGATGGCTGTGGAGCAGGGGACAAGGAGATTAAGGAGCAGAGGGTCTCCGGCAGTCCAGCCAAGCTCTGCACTCCATGGCCCACCCCATCAGCCTTCGAGCATGAGCCCACCACCCGTGGGCGTGGAAGAGGGCATTGGGCTGCGCTACGGTAATTAAGCTCAGATCATGCACCTGTCTCCTGGATGTTTAAATCTGAATGAGTTTAATTGAGTTTTAATTAAAGCTGTTGTGAATCGGCTTAAATATCTGCTCCTTCAGTTCTCTAGGAAGATTTAAATGCAGAGGTGTGATGCTATCTCATGGAGGCAGGAGGGATTGAGCTGGTTAACAGTCAGGTGCATGTGAAAACCTAAATATGCTGACCCAAATTCAGCTCTCAGAAAAGGCTCAGTGCGGTGTCCCTGACAATCCGTGAGCCCGGTTCTGAAGGCACAGAGGTGCCTCTGTCATGTGCCAGCACGGTGTGCGAGGCTCTTCATGGGCATCCAGCACTTCTGCGAAGACGTGGAGAGGTGTTACTGGAAGTGATGACAAGTCAAGGTCATGGTCTTAGGCCTTGTCTCCAGATATGGCTCCAGGGTGGGAACAGTGATGAGAAACTCATCTCTGGCAGACAAGGGCTTCTTAGTCACATGGTGAAGTTTGCAGGAGTGGGAGACAACACTCTGGAGCCTGAGCTCCAGAGATGGGTTCCCACAAGGACAGGAGAACCTTCAGCATCATGACTCTCTGCCCCGAATGCAAGGTGCACATTCTCTCCCTGGTTTCTCCAAAAGTAAATGAATAGCTCTGTGTCTCCTAAAGAAAACCAACCCTACCAAAATACTTCATTGCACAAGTAAAAGTGGAAGGGTAAGAAAAAGACCAAATCACATCAATTAGATCTCTTAATGAACAATTGAAAAGCACTTAGATATCACTTAGACAATGATACGAATGCATATAAATTATGATAGAGCAGAACACAGTAGCACACACTAATGTAAATTTGGTATGACTCCAGTACCTGACTCTTGCTTTTGGACTGCAAATATGGCAAAGCATTTTAAGGGAATGATGCTTTCCTATTAATCATTTATAGTATTGATAGGGTATTTCCTGGAAGAGACTCTTTCTTTTACACTGAACTTTATGGATATCCAATTATAATAAAGCATTATAAAGTATTTGCTTCTAGATAAGGAGAAAACAAAATCAGAAAAGTTTCTCTTAACATCAGAAGTGAAAAGTGAAGTCATTTACCCTAAGGAAATACATGAACCTGTTATCCGTTAAGAGAGTGTAATATTTTTGAGAGGTTTCTGAACATTTTAATAGGGGGTTTGTACATAGTTTGTCACGTTTCTCTTAAATTTAGTAAGAATTAATGAGATCAAGAATGACACAAAATACTCTCAAAATGGCAGGAAACAAATAACGAAACACTTTCATCCTCCTCCATTTCAAACTGTTAACACGTTTTTCACTCTACATGTTTGGAAGAGGGAAGGCTCTGGAGAACGCCACTAGGAATCTCTGTTGAGGGGGTTTCCTGTTATCTGAGGGTTTCCTGCTATAAGCCATAGCTGGTCAGTCATACTACTGGGCTAAATTACAAAGGCATGACTTTAAAATGTAGTTATTTTTATACCACATCTGTGACACTCTGGGGACCTGATTATGTAAGATAGTATCAGGGATGCAGAAAACTGCCCTTTCCAGAAATTTACATCAACAAATTTTCAAGTGAGAAGTACAGATCTGGACAATGTATAAACCATAACTTAAGTATCTATATTTGCATTTAAGCATCTTAATGAACAGCTAAATGAAAGCACCAAAAATCAAAGTCATTATACAAAAATGCCAGCTGATATAACTGGGAGCTCAGTCAGGCCCTGCAAAGCTTGAGCAAAGATGAAGCTGGGCAGAGAGGCTGCACATTTAGGTGTGGGGATACTGGAGAGGGCAGCTGGATGCACCCTGGCCTGGATTGACTTAGGAGATAGTTCCCCAAAATCCTGGTTTCCTGCCTCTCCCATTCCCCGTGGGTGGAGGCCGCTGAGGAGCACAAAGGAGATTCCTCTTGCATGGACTCAGGAAGCATGGGGCTGGAGGCACCACATGGAGCCAGGAGAGGATTTCGCTTTCCTGGAGGTCTCATAAAAATTGTACGAGAGGTGGACACCTCTGGCCTTAGACCTTCAGCCCTCTCCAAGGGGAATTGATGACTTCCAGAGGACATAGCATTTTGAAAGGGAAAAGGAGAGCTGTGGATGGCATGGAGGGAACCACAAAATGCATCCTTCCTGGCAAGGCACATTGTGCCCAAGTTACACACAATGTCTCCGGGAGCCTTCTGGGCTGGGTTTGATACACCTCAAACTCGCCAGTTTGGGGTTTTTGCCCCAGGCTGATACATTATGTCAGTAACAAAGAGGAAGAATGGGTTTATGCAAAAAAGATTTGGATATTACTGAATTACAGAAAGTACTGACCTCATATGTATCACAACATTTTTCCCCTTAATGTATGTAATGAAATATTAGAAATATTATTATTGGAAATATACAAGCTCCATATAGTGAACAGGGATTTTTGAATAGGTATTTTCCTATCTCTGTGGTCATTTGAGCAATTTTCTGTAAAAACAACCAGGAATTTCCAAAAGAGGCTAGTACTACCAGACTGTTTTAATCCCTGCTTGCTTTATCTGCATTTCTCAGTCTCAACATGATTTAATTAGTAACCAGCATTACAGCACATGCGGATTACTGTCCTATTAAGATAACAAATTTTTAACAGGATTTTAAAAAAACATTTGCAAAACTCATTAGCTCTGGCCCAGTCAGCTGGACGAGTGGGGGCTCTAACATTTGTGAAAGTCATATTTCTGAGCACATTTGTTGCATTTTTGAACTGGAATACTGCAGACTTTTGCACATCCTTCTGTTGCTTCTGTAGAACACAAAGTGTATCACAAGCTACTGTTTCCAAAGTAGAAATGGCTGGCATTAACTTTCATAAGTATATGAATAACTGCATTGAATCCCAGGACAGCAACAGTCATCTCACCTGGCTTCTTTGAAAGCAGGAAGAGGTGGTGTATGCTGAGTGTGGTCTGTGTGGCTGGATGCAGTCCCACACTCTTGGTGGCTCTGCAGGACCCACTTCTCCATCGACGTTTCCGCTTTTGCAGACCTTAGCCACTAATTTTAGTTGCAGCAAAGAGCACAAGACTTAGTCAATTCTGCTTCAGGGAAAAACAGCTCTTGCAGACAGCTTTCATATTTAGCATCACACCTTTCCACTTTTCTCCACATTCTCTTTGAAAGCTGAACAAAACCATAGATTTTAGCATGAAAGATAACTGCAGTAGCCATCTTCTCCATTTCAAAAGCAGAGCGGTCACTAGTCACCTTGAAGTGGCTAAATGTAAATTCAGGGCATTGGTTTGTGCCAGTCTTACTAGCATCATTGCAAAGGAACATTTGTGCCCGATTCAGCAAAACTTAGCTATTGAAAGAAAAAATGCATTAACTCCACTTAATGTGGAAGGTACCTGGCTATCGGAGGCACAGGAAGTGGGACCAGAATGGTGTTGGCTTTGTAGTCCACTGGAGATCAACTGCAAAAGAGATAGGAGATGGGGAAGAAGGTTCTGGGGTGACAGAGCTCAGCCCATGTCACTCATGAGACCTCCATGGGTTCCAGTGGCTCAGCACCAAACTGCCCCCAAGTGAATCCACGCACATGAAATAAGAAAGAGCAGAGAAAAGGTGGACTAAAAAAGAAGATTTAAACAAAAAGCAGCAAAGGGTGAGGACAGAAAAATGATAAGGCTACGCCATATCGGAAGTACAGTATGAAGAAGTAACACCTTGTCTTCTGTCTCTAGCATATAACATAGACTTCAGTGCAGCTGGGAAATACCCTGGGCTGCTGTAGCACAAGCTGATGCCGAGGCTGATACATGTGCAAACGATGCCCCAGAAGGCCAGGTCACAGGTGGATGCAGACCCTGCCCAAACCCCAGAGCCTGCATTTTTGTAATGGCGTCAGCACATTGGTTCTGCTGAAAAGCAATGCACTGCAAAGCAAAGCTGGAAACATCGCTGGAGCGTGGGCAACTCAGACTGGCAGAGCATCCAGCAGCCCAAAATAATGTTTTGAAGACAGAAATGGCTGTGGGTGTTGTAATAGAAAGTCAGCTCCAATCCTTGCTGCTCCAGAGGGTTCTCACCAGCACTAACACAGGTGGGACCAGGTGAGAACCCTCTTAGATGTTCATGTAGGCTGAACAGGGTCTCTCTTCCATCCTCTGCTGCTTTCCAGAAAGAAGAGGCATCTTGCTGCCATGGCTGGAGCAGGAGGAGAGCACCCTTCAGACTACTTTGTCCCTCCAGTGTGTGGGCAAACCTTCCCCAGGAGGTCTGATGGCACAGGAACAAAGAAGCAAAAATGCTGCAGCCCAGAGACCTCTGAGGGGGCTCTGAGGGCCCCACACTTGGGCCCCAGGTGGGGAGGCCATTTTTTCTGTCTGGGAACGGGGTGTCACCTTCTGTGATGGTCAACCTGCTCTTCCAGCAGAAGAGAAGTGGCTGAGGTCCTGTTTCCACCCTGGTTTCCATGTTGTTGTGGTTTAACCCTGCAGGCAGCTACACACCACACAGCCGTTTGCTTACTCTCCCCCCCCCGCCCCCAGTGGGATGGGGGAGAGAATCGCGAAAAAGGAAAAAAGAAAAAAAAACTCGTGGGTTGAGATAAAGACAGTTTAATAGGACAGAAAAGAAGGGGAAAATAATGATAATAATAATAATGACACTAGTAAAAGAATATACAAAGCAAGTGTACACAATGCAATGCACGATGCAATTGCTCACCACCTGCTGACCGATGCCCAGCCTGTTCCCGAGCAGCGGCCCCCCCTTTTCCCCGGCCAGCCCCCCCAGTCTTATTGTTCAGCATGAATTCATATGGTATGGAATATCCCTTTGGTCAGTTTGGGTCAGCTGTCCCGGTCCTGTCCCCTCCCAGCTCCTTGTGCACCCCCGGCCTCCTCGCTGGCAGGGCAATACGAGGAGCTGGAAAGGCCTTGGCTCTGTACAAACACTGCTCTGCAGCAACTGAGAACATCACCATTATCTTCATCAAACAATCCAAAACACAGCATTGTGTGAGCTTCTACAAAGAGAATTTAACTCTATCCCAGCCAAAACCATGACACATGTGTGACTGAAAAGCAAGGAAATGAAATGTCCCTGAACTTGCAGCTAGTGTCGCATGAAGATATGAGGAAGGAAAAAAAACACTCATGCCTTTCCCTTTTGACCTTTCCAGGCAAGGGCAAACCAATCTGTCCAGGATAGTTGTTTTATAATTTAACTACTCCTGAAAAAAATACCTGCCTTCACATGAAGTAAGACTATTTGAACCCCAAAGGGCTCCTGAGCTTGCCTGCCACAAGCCAAATTCCAACAGCAGTCCTTATTTCCATGTCTGACCAAAGAAGCATCATCACTGGCGTGAGCTACTTCAGCTGACCAGGTACTGATCTTCTAGTTCTTCCAGATCTTTATCCCACAGTTTCCTCTTGCTGTTAAAAGGCAACACAGTCAAGAGAGGGATCTGGTTGCACAGGAAGTGGCTGAGCTTCACAGAACGTCCCTGGTAAAACCCCTTCACCTGATTTCTGTTTCTGCTCACTTCCTTGCTTACAGCCATTTCTCAGCTGTGTCCTTTAAAAATCCCTTGAGGGAAAAATATATCCTGTAAAATTAGAGTTGTCCTTGATACTCTTCAAAGGCTGAATGTAACACAGGTTCACTTCTTTTCTTCCGACACATGTGGATGAGAGGCATTATGTTCAACACTATTTTCAAACGCAGACACTTCATGTTCTTGTCCTCAAAGTAGTGTGGATCTTTCTTTCTTTCTTTCTTTGAAGCAGTAAAGAAAAAACAGGAAAGGACAATTTTTTTGAGAACCATCTCCAGGTACAGAGGATAAAATGCAGTGCCCAAAATGAACCAGTTATAAAAAAAGAACAAGAGCAAGAAAATGAACAAGAAAAAGAACTGGAGTAAGAGAAGAAGTGCAGGGAAGAACAAACTACTGTGGAGCAGCAGTCTGACTAATGGCTGGGCCTGAAGAAAGGTGCAGACAATAAACACGTGGGTTGGAAAGCCAAGCAAAAGGCCAAAATAGTGACACTGCAGTGCTGCATCACAAGAAGATCCCACTAGTGCCTCGGGCAACCCAAAGGAGAGGAGCAGGGAGATCTGTAAGCAAAGTCAGCAGCGTCTCCAGCACATACACTGACGCAAAAGTGGTCACCACCATGCCCACACTGCAAAGGTAGTGGCACCATTTCTCTCTGGAGCTGAGAAGGGCATCAGAAACACTTTGAAATTAAATAGCTAATGGACACACACAGAGGCATGTATATGTGTATGTCCTTTGCTTCAGGCTACGATTAATTCAACGACCATGTGTGATTTGAGTAACAGCAGAATTCAGAGGGCCAAACTGATGTGTCTGTGAGACAATTTCATTAAAAAATTAAAAACCGTAAGACTGCCAGTTTTTCTGAGTGACAAACACTTGGAGAGTCAACAAGAGCTCAGTGAAAAATGAAACCTCAAGCTCAAGTGCTGCCAAGCACTTGACAAGAGCAGCCTGGAATTAGTTGTCTCAATTAGTTAAACTTGGGATTTCACATCCCCCAGAGTGGCGTTGGTTTTTTTTATTTGTTTGGGGTTTTTTTGAATGTTTACAAAGTAACTTCCTTAAATCTTTAAATCTTGACAGAACAACTGAATGTCAAGACTCCTGATTTATATTTCCATTTTTTTCACCAATTTTCTGGGAGAACACAGGAACACCACATTGATACTCAGGTTTCTGTTTCTTCAGCTATTCAGCATATTAGTAATAAGCAGAATTAATATTTTTTATGGTAATTTAGGCTCCTTAGATTGATGATGCTGTGCAAGTAGAAAAATAATTAGTATGCAAACTCCTTGTATCCACAAAGCTCCCTGCACTTGGAGCTAGAGGAGGTCATTATTTTTTATTTACTATAGATCTTGTAGGTTAAATCACTGACAGCTCTTTTTCTTGCTGCTATTGGTTTATTCTATGTGAGAGCCGTAAGAGGCTGTTTCCTGCTTTCTAATTAGGAAAAGACAGTCTGTTCCAGCACAACAATTTTTATATTTCTGTTAGTCGGTGTAAGGCTGCGCCTATTTGCCCTTGATTATGTGTTTAATTAGGTCTACAATATTCCATAATTAATCTCTTAAAGAAGATCTGAAATGGAGATTAGGTCTTGTTATGATTCTCAGCTTACTCATCTCTTTTTACTACATGAAAGAACCAATGCATTTAGCCTCAGACATTCTGTTAACTCTTCGTGCTGTTGCCCTAGTCCAAGTACTCCTTCCAACACTTACAATCAATATTTGTTGAAAAAGTTTGGCAATCAGGAAAAACAAACAAACAGACATCTGACAGCTTTCTGTGATGGGCTGGATTTTCTGTCTGGCCAGGCTCACACCTTTAAAATTTCCCTTCTGCCAGCGGGTCTCCTACATGCCCTTCACTCCCATTGAAGCAAAAGAAAAAACACCCTGCATGAACGCTCCACTGCAAATTTTCCGTTTTTCCACCCCAGCTCCCAGCCTGAATGTGCTTTGTCTGGGCTGCTGCTTTGATGTGGCATCAGGCAGCTTTGAAACAATCACTTCAAGACAGCATTAAAGCCAGCCAAGGGTAAAACATCCAGCTGCTACTGTGCGATCGCGCAGATACGTGCCGGGGCTGTGCAGGGTAGGTAGAGATGCCCACATAAGCCCCTGAACGCGGGACCGCAGGCTGCCTGGCTGCCTCTTCCAAAGAGCTCTGTGAAAGCCAGGCGGGAGCAAAGCTCCATCCTCCCGTTTCAAACCATTCACGACTTTGAGCGCAAGCAGGACAGATGCAGCCCTGCCAGAGCTGTCGTCATGTGTTGGTTTTGAACAATGGAGGATTTAGAGGAGGGGGGAAAAGTTGTTTGTGTGCATCTGTCAATAAGGGAGCTTAAGTTGGAGATGAGAGGCGAGTGCTGGAGAGGTACTCAGGGAGATTAAGTGCAGCAGATTTATAGGTGAAATCTGGTTAGTGTTGATGTAAAAGGTTGTGGGGGAGATTTTCAAAAGCATGTGTGGGAGGAGACTGCTTGCATACTATTGATTTTCTATTTTGGTGCCTAGCTCTTGTCTCTGCATGACAGTCCTCTTGTGAAGCGCTGGAGCTCCTGGAGATACTGGAAGATGCCGATGAAGCAAGCAGGAGCTAAGCAGTCAACACTGACACCACCATTCACTGCAGAAAGGAAGGGGGGAGATGAACCACGGGAAAGATGCCCTCATCTCCTCCCCACCCGCCAAGTGTCACCATTCACCTGCAAAGGGAACGCAACGCCAGGGTCCCCACTCCCCACGTTTTCCAGATAACTGGCAGCGGAGGTGTAGGTCAAAGAGGAGCTGCATGATGTACAGCACGTGTGGGAGAGCAGTGACCTCAAGAGCTGTTGGCACGTTTCCAGCTTTGCAAGCAGGAGTCAATGGTGCATCAGGGAGCACCAACACAGGGGGCTGAGCCCCTGAGTCCACTTACCCTTAATTAACCCACCCTTATCTGTGAGCAGTCCCATCGTGTGGTGTTTCTCCTCTGTTTTGTCCAGACCTGGGCAACAAAACGTGCAGTGGCAGCAGAGGGATGGGGCTGCAGTGAGTGCCCACACACGGGCTGGGGAGAGGGGGATGTTAAAGCAGGAGTGGCTTTAACAAAACCCCGAACCAGGGGCACTCTGGCTCTTTTCCTGCAGTCAGGAAGCAGCAGCAGCTACTGCTCCACCACATGCACTTTGTTTTTCTTTCTGAAGGGAGAAAAATAAAGTAGGTCAGTATCTTATTTGCCAGAAGCAGAGATTAAGGATATAAGGAAAGGGTGCGGAACAGTCTAAGCTGCTCAGGAAAGCACTGAGGATCCAACCTGCATGGGTTTGTACATGACATGAATGAGCAATTTGGTGGCTGACACGAAAAGCAGACGTCGTGTTTAGGTACTACATGAAGAAGAGATGTCAGGTGTGCTGATCATAGATAGAAATATGCATTAATTAGAGGATATTAAAGCCAAGTGTACGGTTTCTGGCTCTCAGAAACCAAGAGACAAAGTAGAAAAAGATTAGCTGTCATAAAATGAAGAGTGCTTATCAAATCCTACTTCCCTTGCATGGTCTCAGCTTCTAGAGTACTGCTCACCTGCAAAGCCTCCTCAGATTGATGGGAGCTTTGGGTAACCAGCAGCATTTAAGATGGCTAAACGAGTGCAGGGAGCAGCAGAATGTCATCTGTAGGACCACCACCCTCAATCCATAGCCATTAGGCACGGCAGGCATTGTCACACACGAAGGACTCGGGTGTTTTGCCTTGAAGTCTTTGCACACTGAGATGATAATTGTTCATGCTCCCAGTTCAGGCACATCCCATCCAGCAATAAACAGGGAACGTTACATCTAAGACAAGTCCAATTAACAATGATAAGCAAATTCTAAGAAAATCAGAGAACAGGAAAACCTTGCATGTTTCATCTTTTTAATATGAAAAAAGAATAGAGGCATTCACTGAGGAGCTAGAGAGGATAATATGCACAAATTATACATTTCAACAAGAATTTGTACACAATTCTAATAAGTATAAATTATACATTTCAGTGAAAGCCTTTTACTGAATACTTTGAAGTCTTCTGTCACTTAACCTCCTCTTGTGACTCTGTCCACTTGGGCTTGTCCTCACAGGCAAGGAGCCAGTAACATTTGCTAAAAGCTGCGAAGCTGCTCAGGAAAACACCCCACCGATGTTTTGCTACTGGGACCTCTCCTGAGCATGTGTCAAAGAGGAACTGAAGCTTCTGGAAGTGGTCAGTAGGGTGTAAGGCCACCACACTCATCTCCATTTGCGACACAGTGAGAATTTTAAGATTAAACATTTTTAAAATGTGTAATGCCTTGGAAACAGCCAACACCCCCAAGGAAGCAAGGCCTGACTCTGAACAGCTTCATGGAAAAAATATTATTTCTTGCTCTCATTCTCATTAGCTACTGATTAATTTTGCGCTGTCCAGTTTCTCCCCGGGGTCCCTAGATGTAACAGTTTAGACTGCTGTTTACAAAGGGAAGTTAATATGTTAAAACTATGTATTGAACTTCCATTCACTTCAGGATTTTGTTTTTTCACAAGAAGTCCTTCCTCAGTTTTTCCTCACAAGCTAATGGAAGAGAAAGTACCAGTGAATGTGAAGATATTTAATATTTTACCTTTAACATTTTTTTCTTACCTGATAGTTCAGCTGGAACCAGTAATACTGTGGTATGCTATGACATAGCTTCTGCAGGACTTACCTTTTCTCCTTTACAAGCTTTTTAAGGCTGAATGCAAGACATAACAAACACCTGCCATCTTAGAGTAAAAACAGCACTTTGGCATGAAAAAAAAAAGAAGGAAAATCAGACTGTACTGATGCTGGGGACCTTCATCAGCCAACTGTATGCTGTTGTTCTAACCATTAGATGTAATATTGCCATTCTGCAATTTGATCGAACCTTCAAGCAGCTTGGGAGGAATTGTTATTCACTGTGATTTTAGTACCTCTTCATGGACTGGGTGTAGATATTTTCCAAATAATACTATTAGAAAACAGAATTATCTATAGATCAAGCTTCAGGGCCCTCAGTAAAATTGGTCTGAGCACCATATAAAATAAAAGGAACAATCTTTGACCTGAATAGATTGCAATCTAAGCAAACAAAAGACAGAACTGATGAAAAGAGGATATTATCTCAGTTTTCCACAGGCAAACAGGAGTAACAAGGAGATTAAATGACTTATCTGAGGCCAGAGAGAGCCTGCAGCAGATCCAGCCATCAAAATCGCATCTCCCGAAGTTCCAGATTTAACTATGAAACCATCTTCCCACTCTCACACAATCAGCTGAGATGATTAAAAATAAAAAGAGAGAATTAACCCTCAGCTTTTTACAGGCTGGAAATTATTACAATATCTCTAAGAGAAACCAAATATCTTCCTCTGTATCATGTATCTTTTACTAATTTAACAGTTTTTCCAGGGGGCTGGGGTACAATGAAGTTTTTTTGCTTGTGCTGCATAAAGAATCTGGCCTATAGGAATATTTATGAACTACTTAAGAAGCTTTGTTGAAAACAAGCCACATAATTCATGTCATCTATTTTGTTAGAGTGGCTACATCTCGTGGCACATTAAAAGGAAATACTGCTTTGTATACTGATTGTTGCATTATTCCACACTTACCTTGATGTGAATCACAGAGAACAAAACTAATAGGTAACAAATTAATATCTTTGGTGTGTAACACAACTGTTGATCATCACACAGACGTCAATTTATATCTGTCCATTTCAACCCCTGCATTTTGAGAGACACAGGAGAGGAGGATTTCCTATGTGCCCAGAGAAATGAAAGTCTTACCTGTACAGAGCACACGGAGCTTTGTCTCCAGTGGGGGACTGCAGGAACACCTCAATGTATTCATTCAGCACAACAGACCTTTTTCTTCCACTTCCCAGTTTCATGCACTCAACCACAGGCATTACTTCCTGCCCTCAGACCTTGGTATATCTTTGGCATCATGACACATCTGGAACATGCCCTGAAAATAATGAGGATCCAACACCAGCATCTGAGCCCCTTGGGAAACACAGGTGGACAGGGAGCAATATTGCCTTAGGGACATCACAGGTTAACCACACAAAGCACGTCTCCTTTCAGCACTGCAAAACTCTGCAGAAACCAGCTCTCCACTTCTATCTTGGCTTTCCCAGCAACATTCTCACAGGAAGATCACTTCATAAACACTCTCTTTTCAGGTCTAACTCATGCATCGATTTAGAATAGTCTCCTCTGGCTCAAATCTCCCTACCTGGGGTTGAGGCTGTGGTTCAAAGGCTTCCCTTACCCACGCTAGTTGCACTGCAGCCCCTGATCCTTGGGGAGCAATCAGAGCATTTGGCCAGGGTTTTATGATCTCCTTAGCCCAGGTGCCCTCATAGATTTGTTCTCCTTCTTATATCCTTTTCCTCCCCTTTACATCAGGTACCTTGATTAATTATCTGGAGACCAGCTTTGCTTCTCTGGGAGGATGTAAAATGGTCTTACAACTGGTTGAAGGCTTGCTCCAGGGAAAGGGGAAACGTTAGTTCAAGTCGCATCTAAGAAATTGCCTAGAAACTAGGTCTCCCAGTGCCCGGCCAAGTGTGCTAACCCCTACAGCACAAAGGGTTGGGCACTACCAACTCCACAGAAGAAAATGTGAACTAGGCTGAAGTTTGAGCTAAAAACTGGTTGAAGAAGAGAACTGGGCTTTCTAGAGTCTGAGATGGTGGAAAGGTCTCAGCTCCAATAACAGGAAAGACTGGAAACACGTAACCTGGGCTTAGAATTAGCTTCTCTGAAGCTCTACGTGGCTTGTGTGGGATACCAAGTTGTCCTTCTGAGATGCTTCATGCCAAGTTTAATTCACACCATGAAGTAGGGTCCAGAACCCAGATCTGAGACCCTGGTCTCTAAACTGTAAGCAATAGATAAAGCTGTAAATCACTATGCACGAGCCACGCACCAACACCACAGTGCTCATCAGCACCATTTAGAAAAATATGGATGGTTTTCAGGACAGAGTTGTTAAGTGCAATGAATTCAGAGCTACACTGTGAAGTATCAGCACAGGTCAGTGTTATCCCAATCCATTCTATGCTTTGCCCTCTCTATACATTTTCCAAGTAGTAAACAGTTTTAGGCTTTTAATACTGGACTCTTCATCCCACTAGTGGGTAAGTATTGGGTATACTCCCTCTCAGATCCAAAGAAACAGCTTGCACTTTCAGCTACGTAGGTGAATCTGTCAGATAACAGCCTTTTATCCTGAACATTAGTAATCATGAATCACATTTAGGGACTGAGGCGGTTAGTTGCAGTAGTCTGCCCTTCATTTACAGTTCTCTGCTGTAACCTGTGTTTCCCTCTTGGTAATCACCCTTGAAAGCATCTCCAACTTGGCAGTCCATCATTTTGCCATGTGCAGGGCAGAATTTTGATCTGTGATTGCTCTCTGAAATGCCCTCCCACATGCCACCATGTGAACTGTAACAAGTCCCATTAGCTGCCTTGCCCTGCTGTCACCTTTCTAAGGTATTGCTTGGACTTAATCATTCAGTCAACACACCTTGGATACTCCTGCCTCTTTAGGTGCATGGCCCTGTGTGTTGAACCAAGCCAGTGGTCAGAACAGCAATAATATATATTCTTTTTTTCAGAGGAATAAGAAAAATAAAGTAGAGAAAATTTTAAAAGAATGCCAGGAAGAATCTCAGTTTCATCTGCTTCTTTTGTGTTGTCCAGCAACCCGGCACATGCTGCAGAAGCATCAGGAAGCAGGGGCCAGGACCCTGATGCCAGAGGACTCCATGGCAAGCTTTAGTCATCACAGAGAGGCCCAAGGAGAGACTGAAGATGAGAGGGGGCTGCTTTCTCAGGCTGCTTCACTACGACCCTGCTCGGCCCAGCACACAGCTTAAGCATCAGAGAGGTGTCTGCCTGAACCCACCAAGCTCCATGGGGCAAAAACAAACTGGGGCCTCCCACTTCACATGCAACTCAACCAGTAAGTTAATAGCTAAAAGGCAGCAAAGAGGCAGGATTTGGCTCGTTACCACCTTGTAGCTTTCACAGAGCACCGGTGTGTCTTGCCGGCAGTCTCTAACCAGCTCAGTTTTTTGAATCCTGTTCTTCAGTTAGTTTCCCTTGCCCACCAGGCAAACCCATCTCTGGGCTGCAGCCCAAGCTCTGCTACAGTAGCATGAAACATCGGTCTCTGCTGTCTACTAACAGTGTCCTAGGAGCCCCACAACTCTCCATGAACAGCTGAGGGTGTGCAGCTGGCTTGCAATGCTCCCCAGTGTTGCTCTGGAGGCCACTGCCGTGAAGAGCTCCATCACATAACCGCTGCAGTGTTTAACATCTGGGCACCCTGCGCTTTCACCAGCCTTTACTTTCCGGGACACATTTTTAAGCTACTCCAAACTCTAGACTTCTGACCTGTAAAAGCAGCGGGAACATGATTCACAGTGCCTGGCTTCAAACGTGACTGAGCGGGTCACCCAAGGCTCCCTGCACAGTCAAGCGAGAGGAATGGGCATTTTCACCACGTGCTTTGTACGACCCAGTTCAGATGTGCACCTTAGCCTGAGGTCAGCTGTGCACCAGAAGCAGCTGTTCGTCCTTGCACGGAGCCAAGGGTGAGCAGCTCAGAAGTGAGCACACAAAGCTGGGGAGACAAAACACACCAGGCGGCACTGGGACCTGGCCGCTTACCAGCAGCTTGTGAGTCCTCCTCCAGGTCTGCTGGAAGGAGTGTTCAAGGGTTTTAGTAATTTATTTGGATGCTGGCTCAAGTGATTATTTCATCTCTTTTTTATTGCTTCTCCATGATTTAAGGCTTTGACGTATACTTCTGTACTGTCTCTCTTAAGCTACTACTAGGATCTCTTGGGGAAACTTTAATTTGCACAACTAACTTAACATTTATTGCTTGTACAAGCTACCATAAAAAAATTCACTTGTATTTCATACATCTCTTCTAACTAGTACAAATCTATTATTCTGGAAATGACTGAGAATGATTTCAGGATTGCCAAACTGTTCAGTAACCTCATCATTATTTTGCAGGTTTGCAGTCCTATTTGTAGTCTTACAGGACTTGCTAAAAAATCAGTGAGCATCTTCCCTAAGACATTACACAGCTGTTTTTCCTGACGTATTTGTGGCTTTCAACTCTAAATAAAATCTATTTTTCAGAAATCAACTTGTCCAACTCAATAAATTATGATATAACAAACTACATATTAAAGTCAAGAAAAAATGCAGTAAGAGGGAAAGAGGGCAGTTTCCATTATCTTTGTTCTACAGAAGGGAAAAAAAAGTAATTTGATTTATTGGTACTGTAAGCATCACAGCTGAAAATGATAATGTAACAGAGCCTCGGGCTCTTTCCATAGCTCTAACTTGGTTTAGATGGCACATGAAAGCTCATCCGGCAATGACAAGAGTGAGTGCATGCCTCCAATTACACTGGCATTTGAATGGCACTAAAACCAGGGAACTAAGCACAGTGCTGAGAGCTGCCTCTCAAGTTCAGATGAACCATAGCCAATGTGTCAGTTTTCAAGTCACCATAAAGACAGTTGTGAGTATTGTAAGTTCCAGTAACAAGCTATACTAAGATTTGATAAAATTTTTATCCTCTTTCAAACACAAACACATTGCATTCAATTTTCTACTTTTGTAAAATGCTACAGTTTCATCCACTGTAGAAGCTGTCTTCTCCTGCCCACACTTCTCTTCTGCTTAGCTTCATGCCCAGAGAACAGGGTCCCGAAGGAGGAGTAAGCAGCTGGATGGGTATGTTGGTAATGCATTTCTGTGCTGAGCCTTTCAGCCCCAATGAAGGTTTAAAAGTGAAATGAGGCTTAGTTTAGTTTGTTAATATGAACCAGAGTATAAAGGCTTGACAGCTCCCTCTTTCTTAAACTTCAATATATTTGAAGACTTACACCTCCAGAATATGCAATTAAAGTATCGTGGAGTACATGTCACTATCAGATTACATTTTGATGGATATTAATAAAAAATATTTCCAAAACACAGTTAAAAAAAAAGGGAGGGGGCAAGATATTTTGAAGACATCACTTCCTTCACCCAAGCAGAGTTACTGTCTCCACAAAGCATCCAGGTAGGAACATCTTCAAGATGGCGGATCATTTTGAAAAAAAATCCTTGCATTCAGGAAACCATCCCATTCCTAATGGAAAAGGACAAATGTTGAGGTCACAGCATTCATTATATTGCCTTCAGAAAAGCCTTACTAACCCACTTTGGGGTGTGAATCCACTGCACAGGAAAGTATTAAAAAAATACCCACTATTATTCTCAGAACTAAGCCAAAAGATGTCTTATTTTTTTTTCCTGCCTTAAAACTACATGGATAAAAAGATGTTTTACATAAAGTGCTATCAGCTTTAAATTGCTACATATCATAGAATCACTTAGGTTGGAAAAGACCTCTAACATCATCAAGTCCAACTGTTAACCTAGCACTGCCAAGTCTACCACTAAACCACGTCACTAAGCACCACATCTACACATCTTTTGAAGACCTCCAGGGATGGTGACTCAGCTACTTCCCTGGGCAGCCTGTTCCAATGCTTCACAACCCTTTCAGTGAAGGAATTTTTCCTAATATCCAACCTAAACCTCCCCTGGCATAACTTGAGGCCATTTCCTCTTGTCTTCTCCGTTGGCACTTGGGAGAAGAGACCAACCTCCACCTTGCTACAGCCTCCTTGAAGGTAGCTGTAGAGAGTAGTAAGGTCTCCTCTGAGCCTCCTTTTCTCCAGGCTAAACTACCCCAGCTCCCTCAGCTGCTCCTCATAAGACTTGTTCTCCAGACCCGTCACCAGCCTCATTGCCCTTCTTTGGACACACTCCAGCACCTCGATGCCCTTCCTGTAGTGAGGGGCCCAAAACTGAACACAGTATTCGAGGTACGGCCTCACTGCAGCCGAGTACAGGGGGACAATCACTTGCCTAGTCCTGCTGGCCACACTATTTCTGATACAATCCAGGATGCTGTTGGCCTTCTTGACCACCTGAGCACACTGCTGGCTCATATTCAGCCGGCTATCGACCAGTACCCCCAGGTCCCTCTCCGCAAGGCAGCTTTCCAGCCACTCTTCCCCCAGCCTGTAGCATTGCATGGGGTTGTTGTGCCCCAGATGCAGGACCTGATGCTTAGCCTTGTTGAACCTCATACCGTTGGCCTCAGCCCATCGGTCCAGCCTATCCAGATCCCTCTGTAGAGCCTTTCTACCCTTGAGCAGATCAACACTCCCACCCAACTTGGTGTCGTCTGCAAGTTTACTGAGGGTGCACTCGATCCTTTTGTCCAGATCATTGATAAAGACATTGAAGAGAACTGGCCCCAGTACTGAGCCCTTGGGGACACCACCAGTGACCAGCCTCCAACTGGATTTAACTCCATTCACCACGACTCTTTGGGCACGGCCACCCAGCCAGTTTTTAATCCAATGAAGTGTACACTCATCCAAGCCATGAGCAGCCAGCTTCTCCAGGAGAATGCTGTGGGAAACAGTGTCAAAAGCCTTACTGAAGTCTAGGTAGACAACATCCACAGCCTTCCCCTCATTCTCTGAGCATGTCACCTTGTCATAGAAGGAGATCAGGTTAGTCAAGCAGGACCTGCCCTTCATAAACCCATGCTGACTGGGCCTGATCACCTGGTTGTCCTGTGTGTGCCACATGATGGCATTCAGGATGATCTGCTCCATAACCTTCCAGAGCACCAAAGTCAGACTGACAGACCTGCAGTTCCCCCAGACCCTCCTTCCAGCCTTTCTTGTAGATGGGCATCACATTTGCAAGCCGACAGTCAACTGAGACCTCAGCCTCACGACATCTTTATAGTCCTCCTGAGTGGCCTGCCCCTTCTTCCAGAGGTCATGAACCCTTTTTCTTCCTGAGCTCTAGCCACAACTCTCTGTTCAGCCAGGCCGGTTTTCTTCCGCACCGGCTTGTCTTTCGGCACATGGGGACGGCCTGCTCCTGCGCCTTTAAGATTTCCA
The DNA here is from genome assembly GCA_013399475.1 of Chauna torquata. Lineage (NCBI taxonomy): Eukaryota > Metazoa > Chordata > Aves > Anseriformes > Anhimidae > Chauna > Chauna torquata. The sequence goes on along the minus strand of VXAL01005379.1, from coordinate 575,185 downwards.
TCTTGAGGGGTGTCCAGCCTCCCTGGACTCCTTTGCCCTTCAGGACTGCCTCCTAAGGGACTCCACCAACCAGTCTCCTGAACAGTTCAACATCTGCCTTTTGTAAGCCCGGAGTGGCAGTTCTGCTAACCCCCCTCCTTACTTTTCCAAGAACCAAAAACTCACTCTGTTAATTTGTGATCACTGTGCCCAAGACGGCCTCCAGCCTTCACATCACCCACAAGTCCTTCTCTGTTCACAAGCAAAAGGTCCAGCAGGGCACCATCCCTAGTTGGCTCACTCACCAGCTGTGTCACGTATCTTCCACACGCTCCAGAAACCTCCTAGACTGTTGCCTCTCTGCTGTATTGTTCTTCCAGCAGACATCTGGTAAGTTGAAGTCCCTCATGAGAGCAAGGGCTATCGATGGTGAGACTTCTCCCAGCTGCTTACAGAATATCTCGCCCACTTCTTCAGCCTGGTTGGGCAGTCTATAACAGACTCCCACCATGACATCTCCTCGTCAGCCTTCCCCCTGATTCTTTCCCATAAACACTCATCTCTGTCATCGCCATCATTAAGCTCTAGACAATCAAAACACTCCCTAACATACAGGGTTACCCCACCACCTCTCCTTTCTAGCCTATCCCTTCTGAAGAGTTTATAGTCATCCATTGCAGCACTCCAGTCATGCCAGTCATCCCAGCATATTTCTGTGATGGCAACTGTGTCATAGCTCTCCTGCTGCACAGTGGCTTCCAGCTCCTCCTGTTTGTTTCCCGTGCTGTGTGCATTGGTGTAGATGCACTTCAGTTGGGCCAGCGATCTCATCACCTTTCTTGAGGGAGAAGCCCCAATTCCTATATGACCATTCCCAGGCACTTCCGTGATTCTAACCCAGCAATATCCCTTGTGCCTCTGCCGTCCCATGGCTCTCCATCCCCTACCTCTACTGGGATGGCAGACCGAGGGACCTTGTGAGCACACCATCCCACAACCATTGGCACACCGCCCCCAGGCTTATCTCTAGCAAGTCTGGTTTTATCCCTCTCCCCCTTCAAATCTAGTTTAAAGCCCTTTCAGTGATCCCTGCTAATAGGAGAGAGAGAGAAGCAAGAAAATAGCAGAGCTGATCAGAAACTGAATAGCCACATGAACATTAACCCCAATGGAGCATATAGGACTCAATGCAAAGCTACAGAAAAGAGAGCAATCTACACCAATTTGTAGTCTTTAAATAAATTTTTGGCAGTAATTTAGGAAAGTAAAGTAGAATTTTACATATGGATTCTTATCTTTAAGTAGAACAAGCCAAACTGAGACCCAGGAATTTGAATTTTTAGGGCTATATATAACTCCATGATAAGTTATATAAATAGCTTAAGCCCTCCATACATAACAATACCTCAAACATTAATAAATGAAATTAATTCTTATTGCCAACCCTAATCCTTTCACCACTGCTGAACTCCGGCTGACCAGCTTTTCTCCTGCAACAGTCTGTAAGTAGAAATTCATTCTTTTACAACCTTGTGACCTGCGCCTGGTATGCAATATCTTCCACGTGATCTCTGCTTGAGAAGCAGCTCTCCTTCCATTTTCTAGGTTCATATCAAGAAATACCCAAATACCACTTATCTCACTTATCTCTCCTCTCCCAGGCTGTGCTTTGGCACTGTGGATTGACTTGTGTGTTATGGGATATAAGCAGCAGCAGAGGAATTAGAGCTCAGTTCAGTCTCCCATTATTATTTTTTTTTTTTATAGCCACCAAAACCTCAGTGCTCTTCCCTCTGCACCATATTCCACAAAATTCATAGTGATGGTTACATTGACGGTTGCAGTCATACTACATACTTCCCTTTCACATTCTCCTGCCGCATCATGCATTTGCTGTCCAAAGTCAAATCATTATGACTTGTTAAAAAGAACCACTAAGTTAATATTTACAGAGCTTACCTAGATGAAGCCCCACACCAAGCACTAGGAGTGCTTGCACTTCTTTTGCAACCCTACACCTCTGCATCATTCTAGCTGCATTCGTACCAGGATTTAAGTTGTTTGAAATGGAGTTAAAAAATACAATCCTCCTTAAAGGTTGGAAGATTGCATAAACGTTAATCATTTTTCTTCCATAAACCATCCCTTTTCAGTATGCTTCATAATCGCTGTCAATAGTCTCCTCTGATATTTCCTGCAGCCACAATAAGCATTTAAGTCATTCATATAAATGATACAATACCAATTGGAACATCCTTCCTGCTCATGTGTTGTCCTTATCACATTGAAGAGGGAAACAAAAACAAAAAACAGTCATGTTTATTATTCCGTCACAGTAATCTTGAGTGTATGGTAGACTAATGGGACACTTGCATGTCACCAAATAACCTAGAACTGTTAGACCATACACATGCAAAGTCCAGCAAGAAAAAAAAAAAAAAAAAAAGGAGGTAAGCATTTGGCTTATCAAGAATCATTTCTTCCACCAGCATACTACTAAAAACCAAGTATAGTAAAAGCTTGAAGGGGTATTAGAAAATAAAGAAAGAAGGATCCAGTCTCTGGGAGTGTTTCCCTCATTAAAGCATTCTCACATGAGTCTCAAACGGAACCCAAAGCTGCAGCAGTCTTGTGCTGTTACAGAGAGAGACTCAGGTGGAGCAGCTAGTATCTGAGCTGATGAATACTTCCGAAGAACATCCGCACTCCTGGATATTCAGAGAACAAGCCTGCCCACTGCCAAGACAGGTCTTGCAAGAGCACAGCCATCTTTAATATTTTACCCACAGGAGCTTCACAGGGATAGAACATAAACCTAAAGCAGACAGCAACATTTTCAGGATCACTGTCTTGCAGCAAATTCTGAGAGTAGCTCAGCCAACATTAAAGCCCTCAAAGCCACTGCAGTATCAGCCCTTCCTCCCCATGCCCCAGCGTGGCCGTCATAATGGTCAAGAATGCCAAGTCCATCTCCATTTTTGCCTTTACAGAGTTTATACTTCCCACTTGCTTCTCTCTTACCATTACAAACAGCCATCTTATTCTCACATACCCTCTCTATTCTCTGATTTAACAAGCACACTCCAGGTAATGTCTAAAACCACAACCTGCCTAAGTTCAGGCAGGTGAGGCAATAAATACTCCCTGGACTAAGTCAATAAAACAAAATTAATCAGCCACCAGACTACAGTAAGAACTGAATTAAAACTTTGCTTTTCCCACCACTTATATATGCCCACATGAAACTGTGTGCACATTCACCACATTGAGTAGCATCCACACGCCGGAAGCACACGTGGATGAACACGTTGATGCACTTCATGCAGCAGCTACTGCCGCTGGAGACAGAATCCAGCTGACAGATGTTATGGTTGTTGTGGCATGTGGTTAAAGTGTACTGCTGTGACTTGCAGGAGTTTTGACACTCCCTCTTAATGGTACTATCCACATTCTCTCGCAGTGTAGTTCCAGCGTACAACGTGCCTACCTGAAATGAAGCCACTCAAATAAACCTCCAACGGATTGAGGAGAGCCCTTTAAGTTGCACCTAGCCACAGCAGGAGGCTCCCAATCTATAACAAAGATGACAACGTTGCATATGCATCCCATTGTCCAATGCTGCAGTACATTAGTTTCCATCTGTACCATGACCAGAAACCATATTGTCAATGCGGATCAAGACAGAGCTTGATGGGGGTTAAGTATATGGATTATAAGTAAATATGAGCAAAGTGCTGCTGCAAGAAGCTCGAGCATTGTGTAACAGCAATTAGTTAGGGACAGTTTTATTACCACGACAAAAATCAATTGCCATCTTTACTAAATGAACAACACCATTGTATAGTCCTAGGAAGCCTCAGAGCTAAGAATTAAAGAAAATAATTCTCAGTACTTACTTGAAAAAGCCATTGAGAAGAACAGCTGATGTTTTCAGAAAATCATTCTAATCTAGTACTCTGATTTGCTGGACATTGTTGACAACACTAATCTGGATTACCAGAGTAGTGGTAACGCTAAGTAAACATGTAGAGCTCTCTTCTCCTGACACTTAAATTAAGCACAGAACGTTGTTTGTAATTAACAGAGCAGCAGCATAAAGCCAGTAACACAGACAGAAGCTAAGCCAGTCTCCCATACCTAAAGGTTACAGGATCATTCAAGAAACTAATAAATGGGCTGAGTTATTTCTGTACTTTATAGTCTGTATCAGATGTTTCACCCAGAGAATGAATTTTTTATTCAATAGATTTAAAATTCACACACCACTATTATAAATGGACAGTTTAATGCCCAATTAGATTGGCAATATTAAGATAATTTTATTTTAAGCTTCATGGATTTTCAAAACATGTACAAATAAAATACTCATTACAAAATTCCATCTGCTGAAGTTTCTCCATGAATATACATCAAACATGATCCCAGCACACAGATAAATCACTTTTACAGAAAGCATTACATGGAGCAATAAATGGTCTTTAAGACAGCCAGTCTTTCCAGACACATTACTATGAAAACACTTCTTTCCCTTTGCCACATAAAGCATTTAAATCATTTAAATGTTTTTTTCTTTCTTTTTTTTTTTTTCCTCCTTTTTAAGTAGCCAGGTGTGAAGTTAAAATGCAGTAAGTAAACTGACTGTGAAAGTCAAGAGGCACTCAGAAGCCCTGAAAGAGAAAATAAGCAATATTTTTCAAGTTCACTAGTTCAGGGGTAAAAATCCCTGAGAGCCAGAAAAACGAACCCGTTTTCTTTGATGGAAAGATGCTTGTCAAGGGACATTACTGACAGACAGCTTGTAAAGATAAACTGTAAGATTGAAGAGCAACAGTAAGAAAGCAAGCAAACCAATCTGGGTGTAAATGTAATGCTAGGTAACTAGGAACGCTATTGTGGGGCAGCCTGGGAAGCACTTTATGAAGACTGCCCACCTGCAAGAAAAGCACTGAGCAGAAATATATGCAAAGACAAAAAGCACGAGATATGTACATGCTAACCTTGTCATTAAGATGGGACTTTTATAGTATACGCCTAAAACTGTAAGCCCACTTAATTACTAACAGTATATAACTGACCTCAAGAGTTAAACTATAAACAAGATTAAACGAAATATTGCACCCCAATTTCAAAGTCACCACCAGGACATTTATAACTAGAAGCCAGTAGATTTAAAACAAACAGAAAAACAGATCTATATATCTATTTTACTGTTTGATGCCAGTGCAGAATTGCTGAGCTACGGGTGTTTAATGGAATAGCTCTTTGAATTTTCCTGAACCTGGAAACCAATCGAGAAGTATGTCTCTGACCTTCTGCCTCAAGTCCCTGAGCTGCTGCTGGACATCAGAACAGCTCTACTGCTTCTATATTTTATGAGTAACATCCCAGCAGGGTCCTGTTCCTTGCTACATGCTGTGACAACGGTTCTGACTACATTCTTCTCCTTAAACCTATTGTGCATACAGAAGTTGCACCACTGAATTACAATGCTGTGCTGATGTTCAACGCAGTTTAACATGTAGGCAGGTCAAGCTAACTAGATCAAACGTAAGCACACCCATGCTGTTCACTGAGGCTGAACCAAGCCTTCAGAGTAGTGGAAAACTGCACTACTTCCAGGTTTTTGAAACATCCAAAACATTAAGAAGTCTGTTACATCTGAAAGGCATAACAAGCACCACACAGAGGAAAGCGTTGCAGAAATGGGGGAAGTGAGACAAAGTAGAGCAGCCAAATACAAAGATCTCATCCTAAAGGTTAAAGTAAGTTTCATGACCACTATACGTAAGTCTATGATCAGCTATTGGCTTAAAACTTTGTATTTAGTTGCTAATAGTTCTAAAAGCAACCTTTAGGTTCTGACCTAAAGTTGAATAAACTACCACCAGGGAAGAATGATCTAGTTTGAAGTCAGACCATCTCTAAACTAACTAGAGAGCAACCATGATTCTTACGTGAGGTCCTCACACCTGCTCAATACCAGGGCAGGACTTCAAAAAGCAGGTGCTAGTAGCATGGGCCCTGTGCTATTTTAACATGGAATTTCTTTATATTCTTTATGTAATTTCCTTACGAGGTCAGTAGTTAAGCCAAGCCAAGCTACTCCAGACCCCATTTTCCTTCTTTTGTAAGGGAGCTCGGGGGCTGCAACAACTGTGCATGTCCATCATGTGCTTAGTCTACCAGAGCAGGAACAGCAAGTTCCCAGAGCTCTGCTGAAGTATTACTTCTTATTAAAAGGCCTTAGGAAAACAGCAGCTACAGAGAAAGAACACATCACCTTTCCCTGCAAGGCATTCTCCAATGTGCTTACAATGGGTAAGACACACACTGAACTGTTGCAGTTTGATTTGTAATAGCTTTCCTTCTAAAACAAGATTATATTAGGACATTTGTCCCACATGAGATAGAGATGTGCAGTTTTATGGAAGGACTGCTGTTCCACTTCTCTAAATGGTCTCTCGACTTCAGGCTTTTGCCTGAGATTTAGGTCACTAGTAATTAGACATGGAAAATTCACAGGCTCAGTTCAGTGTTGCTTAATTAATTTCTTAGTCTGTTGATTTGGCAGTTCTCCTACAAAACAGAACAGTTGGATATTTAAACTTGTATTAAAAGAATACATCATGACAATAGCTAATCACCCAAAAATAAACCCAACTCTTTCTGTACTAGTGAAATAAATATTTGAAGTTGCCTGGAATACAACATGAAAACAGTTTTACATGAGATGTGAAAACAGGTGTGACTATCAGCTTTGTTAATTAAGAGGTATAATTTCTCCTCTATAGTGTTCAGATTGGAAAGAAAAAAAGATCAAGCACAGCACAAAACTTACAAACCCAAAGACTTTACCAAGACCTTCTCAAAATGAAGCACAGAATTGACAGGTGCCAAAGTCTTGCAACCAATAAAGCAGAATCAACTACAGCAAATTTCTGTCCAGGACATTGTATTCCCAACCAACTGCTCAGTGCACCAGCTACAAGTCAGAGCCACAGCTGGAAAATAAAGAATTCCAAACACTACTTTGAGCTGTACTGGGCACCTTTTGATACTGTAATTGCTCATGAAGCAGCATGTCTATGATAAAGAAAAGCTCATCCGTTGAACTATGAATAGAATTCTTTCTGTTCGAAGAAGGCTCCTGCCACAGCTTTTTAGTTGACTTCTTGAAGGACACAGAACAGTCCCACTGAGCTGAGCCCTGGCTGTCCTGCCAAGCTTCGTGTTGGAGCTCGCTTTGCTACCATCTATGTACTTCACCACAGGTCCCACGTGCTTTAAGGTAGTTTTGGCTTAAGCCTAAACAGCAAATGAGAACAGACAGCTGCCTCTCTGCAGGACCTCTTCTCACTGGTCACCCTGGGGGCTGAATTGGCAAAGCTGTCTGGACTTCATAAGAAGGCTGCTTTACACAACAGCTTTATAAAACTCTATTCACAAACTGACTGGAATTTGAATCAGGAAGTATTGTATTTTTTGATGAAGAAGCAGCTTTTGTGCCTAAGCAGATAATTTTACAGCATTTTAAAGCTGATCTAACATGCCCTGATGTAAAATTAAAAGGCATCCCAACTCTTATTTAAGTGAACTCTTCCTACAGAAAGGGCCTAAAGACTGAAATAAGATCACTAACAGTACTGAAAGGAAACATCTTTTTAAAAGCCTTATATTCAGGGGTACTCAGATGGCTCAAAGTAAAAACCACATACAACAATATTTGAAAAAAGCTTAATATAATCTTTTGGGTCCATAAACTCTAAACAATAAATATGAAAAATGTACATGGCACATCAGAGCAGCTAAATATTTAAACAAACAAGTACAAATTGATAACTCTTGCCTATATTGTCAGTGATGTTTGTTTCACCAGTAAGATACAATAGAAGATTAATATACAAGATGTATACAAGATGTTTTTCAAAGAAAAACCACAGAACCAAGTTGATACAGGAGGTGAAGGGTAAACAACAAATAACAAGGCACAAAACCCTCTCTTGCTGCAACCCTGTAAGGCACCACTGTGCAAATGCGAAACTCAATCAAAACATGTAGTGGAGAAAATTAAGCATGTTTAAATGACTGGATAATGTATTTTAAAGATGACTATCTCTTCAGGAATAAAAACACTTTTATGAACCTTTATTTACATTTATAGGCTTTAAAAAAGCAAAATAGTGAAACAGTGAATTATACTCACCAAATACAGTGGTCACAGTTAATTTCACCCAGACAGCTTCACAAGTGCAACTTGATCATGACCTATACTGGTCTTGTTAATAGCGTCTTGGGTCTAATTTGGAGTGGAGGGAAACACTGCCAATTATGTCAAGATGTGTGGGGCCACAAATCAGTAATTTTAACAAAACAGAATTTAGGGATTAGGATGAGAATAAACTCATTTTCCACTTGTAACCAAAAAGGATTTAAATCCAAAGATGAAAAGCCAGTAGCATTAATCTAACACCATACGTAGGGATCTCAGTATCCAAAGTTTTAATTTATACCTCCACTTAAGATCTGGGCACTGACATTGTATTTCTCTGTTCTGTTACCCGCTCAGAAAATCCATCATGAGATAGAAGTTGACAAAAACCTTCTCCCTACATAGAATTAAGTTTACATACTGTAGGTTTCCTTCTTTTTTTCGTTGTGTCAGAATTCCTACTGTATCCTGCTAAACAAAGTTTTTGTCCAATTACATAAAAATCTCCAGACTGTACTGAAAACTTGGTTAAAAATTCATAGGTTGGACAAGTTGTTTTTTTTTTTTTTAAACAATATAAGAGGGAGGCTTCACTAATAATTAAAATTTTCTCCCAAAGAAAATTTTAGTGTGAGGCACTCAGTTTCCCATAAGCTTCAGACACATAAATGAAAGACTTTTTTTGTACTTGGGAACAATGTCAGTGGACTACATCTAAAACTTCTGTTTCCATTCTTGGAACTTGAACAATTGCAAGGTGCACTGTTAATCTGAATAGTCAAGTTCCATTCAGATACTGACTAAGTTTTTTCTTACGTGTTTTACTCTTTATTCTACACTTAAATACCTTCCCACAAATCAAAACATTTAAGCTCAGACACAACCTGTAGCTTCAATTATGCTCAATCTACTGAGCTGCCAGAGAGCAAAATCAGGCCAATCTATTATATTTTAAACAACAGAGGAACTGAAGAAAGAACAGTCTTCAGTAATAAGTTAACATTCATATAGCTTTTTGCTGAAAGGCTGCACCAGCTTAGGCATGCCTCATTCCCTATATTCAGTCCTCTTTAAGGAAAGAACAATTTGAGCAAATACAATGTAAACAGAGTCAGGTTACAGACTGCAGTAGTCAAGGACACCAGTATTACTGATCCAACAGGTTTAAGGCCAACTATTCATGATTTGAATTATATACTTTTCCATAGCACTTAATACACTGAAAATAGGTGCTGAGTGACATATAACAAGGGCATACATATTCGTATCATATGCAATATATATATACATACACACGTGTAGCTTCAGTTCCCAAAATAGAAAGTTCAATTTTTTTGCCCAGATAAAATCAATTTGTGAAAGACCACCTGTTTTCCTATACTGAATAAAGATTACTGTTTTAACTTAGTGCAAACTGACCTAAGTCCAAAGACATACCACTTCTTGATTTTTAGTCACTACTTACCAAATGCCCCTATTTCTTTTAAAATACAACTATATTTTCATATTTATTTTTATATATATATAATATATGTAATATTATATATATATATATTTAAAG
>VXAL01005379.1:553679-565400 GCA_013399475.1 Chauna torquata | reverse complement strand
AAGAACAGCAAAACACATGACAATTAGCATACTAGTCTACATTAACAAAACTTGCCAAAATACAAATCATGTTTTGGCCATGCAGCACAGACCCATCCTCAAAATAATCCGTCTTTTAATTGAACCAGTCTAGAAGACAAGAGCGCTGTGCCAGATTTCAATTAACAGGTCATCCTGGCCACTCCGTACTCCAAGCTGACAACAGCAGGCTCAGCTTTTGAAAACTCTTCCATGAATTCACTGTAGCGATTGTCTGCTGTGTTGCTGCCCTCTATAGTTCTTACAGCATCATTCACAGGGATTAGTGGCTGCTCCTTCTTGAAGCATGGAGGGGTTTTCAGTGCCATGGGTGCAGGTCGACTAGACTGCTGATGTTCTTTCACAAGGACTGCATCTGACTGCCCATTTTTCCGCTTTATTTTCTGAAATACACAGAATAATTACCAACAGTGAGCATCACTGCTTCACTGATGATATTGTGCTTTGAAAGAAAGCAAATCCACTTCTTTTGCTGGCCAACTCTGCTTCTGCAGAACCCTTTAATACTATTACATATCTAGGTTTAGGGTATATAATAAGTGTTAGGCCACTGAGTAAGCCAACATTTTCCACAGTTTACAGCAGATGCTACAAACACCGCATGCTTAAAAAATATGCTGCTGAGCAGAACACAAAGGTTGCTTGTCAGTCCATAGAGAAGGAGAGATTCTTTCAGGCTTGTACCTTGTTTGGTTGCTATCAGGACAGAAATAGAAACACATTTTGCAGTACAGGTAGAGGCCTCGGTACTACTAGCAAACAGGGAGTTTGCAGCAGACAAGGAATCTCTTATAGACAAAAGTCAGTGTCATAAACCCTTACGCTCTTCCTAAAAACCTTCTAAAAGACTTTTCCTTTAAATCTGAAAAATACCAGAACAGTTTGTTCAAATGCAGGAATACACTGAAAGATGTTAACAACTAGAAAGCAGATAGGAAGAGACCTATCCTGCAAGCACAGTGCAACAGAAAAGGAAAGATTAGTTTGAATTTTTGAAAAAAATTAACCAATTGCACCCAGTAACTGGGAGCTTGAAATAGTTTACTCATTTTCTTCTTCCTGTTGATGTGTTCATGCTCTATTAAAACCTAGACTGAGTCCAGAAGCCTTTGATGTCTTTAACACTAAGTTTTTTTTGAAGATGGAAACAGCAGTGGGAACATCTACAAAAAGATTTCAAACTGTCTCTTCATTATTCAGGTGAGAAATGTGGGCTCAAGTGAAGTTAAGACCTTTGAGCAAGATTTTAGAAAAGCAGAGTCTCAGTTCTGAACTTTCATCTTATTTTTTATCTTGCTTCTTCTTGAATTTTGACCTTGCTTCATCAATTGTATAAAACTTTTAAATAGACAATTAAGATTTGAAAGAGTTTAATATCAAGAGACCTGAATTCATAACATTATGGTAAAATTAGTTGAATAAAATCTTCCCTGCTCAATGTAACGTACAGGAGTTAAGTGTTACCATTTCTAGCCACCAAAAAAAACCCACCTGATAATCTGCATTAGAAAACTTTTGAGTTTCTTTATTTTGGATTTCAGCACCTTAACTGACCTAACAAAGCACTACTTATACACCACTCATTAATTCATATTATAACCAGGTGAGATGCTCTGTTCATTCCTTCCTGGCTGTTTACTGTAGCAACCTAGTAGAAGTCACTTACAGAAAACTGATCTTTGGGGATTTAGCCCTGTCTTTAAATAAGCATTACAAAGTATATACCCCATAATTATGGTGACTTAATTGTATGCACCTGCATGTGAAGTTAAAAAAGGACAACACCTAGTGCCTCAGTTTTAATAGCTATGACTGAAATAAAATATTTTTGGTCTACTTAATTTAGCAACACAGCTTGCAGCTATGATGGGTGCCTGTCATTTAAGTCTAAGAAATTTAACCTATATTAAACCATCTTCAGTAATGCTTTGGCAGTAAATACAGTCCTTTGGTAAGACCAGATGAATTGTATTTAAGAGTAGAACATCAGCTGCAATAGCCTGGCATTCAGCATAGAAGCATACGGTGAAAGGTGAATTCAACATTACGTACAACACGTGCTAGGCCACACAATAATGGCATTCATATGAAGGCTAGCAGCTTTATTAGAGGCTTTACATGTGAATTTGAAGAACAAATCACAAGTAAATACACTTATTTTGCAATACTTACAGCTTCCAGTTCTTTAATGTCTTTCTCCAGCTGTTTATTCTGTTCACTCATGTTCATGATAAGATCAAACACAGATTGCCTGGGATGCATACTTCGATCAAACTGATGGTACATATTTCTCCAAAACCTGCATGCAGCAGAAAGTTTTAACTATGTAAGATAAAAACAAAACTGAAGAAGAGATACTGTATACAATTCAAACTTACTTGAAGTTGAATGACACTGTATTAGGCTCCAAAAGAGTTAGTTCTGGAGAAAAATCTGGATTATACAGAGGATTCTGATATTTCTTTTGTTCATCCAGAAGGAACGGCCACAAGGAATATGTCTTCTCTTTTAATCTTAAGGCAAGAAGAGATCAAGGTCAAGATACCAACTACAAGCAAAAAACAGAAGCTCTTCAACTCATAATAAGAAAAGTCAAAGATGGATTTAAAATTATCGGAAATAGTTACAGAACTTTAATTCAATGCTCTCAGTAAAATTAACTTCTTCCTGCTGATGTTGGATAGAACTATCAGTTTTAGAAGTAACAGTGTTTATGTTGTACAAGTTTTGCCTCATTGCAATAAATGATTTTTAAATACAGTTTAAGACAAAGATGAGCTGTTGAAAACATTCCAGAAGTTTTTCAACTGAAAGCACTGAAACATCCTATTACTACTTTTAACTGACAAGAATCAGTCTTGAACAGGCAACAATTTTAAGGTTGCATAAAAACTGATTAGGGGAGGAAATTTATCAATGCTAGGCTGAACATGAGCCAGCAGCGTGCTCAGGCGGCCAAGAAGGCCAATGGCACCCTGGCCTGTATTAGAAACAGTGTGGCCAGCAGGAGCAGGGAGGTGATCATCCCCCTGTACTCAGCTTTGGTGAGGCCGCACCTCGAGTACTGTGTTCAGGTTTGGGCCCCTCACTTGCAAGAAGGACATCGATGCTCTGGAACGTGTCCAGAGAAGGGCAACAAAACTGGTGAGGGGTATGGAACACAAGTCTTATGAGGAGCGGCTGAGGGAGCTGGGGTTGTTTAGTCTGGAGAAGAGGAGGCTCAGGGGAGACCTCATTGCACTCTACAACTTCCTGAAGGGAGGTTGTGATGAGAGGGGGTCGGCCTCTTCTTCCAGATAACTAATGATAGGACTCGAGGAAATGGCCACAAGTTGCGCCTGGGGAGATTTAGATTAGATATCAGGAAAAACTTTTTCTCTCAGAGAGTGGTCAGGCACTGGAACAGCCTGACCAGGGAGGTGGTGGAGTCACCGACCCTTGCGGTGTTCAAGAAGTGCCTGGACAAGGTGCTACAAGATATGGTTTAGTAGCTTAGTGGGTAGTATTGGTGATAGGATGATGGTTGGACTAGATGATCTTGAAGGTCCTTTCCAACCTTGTGTTTCTGTGATTTCTGTGATTCTGTGAAATGAGGTGGTGCTTCCAACTTAAGCTTGCCCATTTTTAAAAAAAGAAAGGAGGGAGAAAGATGCTTTGACCTTCCCTGAAAGATGAGCAGAGGATTTTCTCCCAAAATTAGAAAAACTGTCTTCAGCACGCAAAAGCATGAGAAGCACTGTTGTTCGCGGATGCAGTTCAACATCACTTTCTGTACTACCAATCCTGCCAGTTCACTTTTATTCAGAGCCCCAAACTGAGAAGATTCACAGTTCTTAGTTTGCCAGAATAAACAAGTAGACATTAAAATATATCTGCTTACTTTAGTTCTTCTCGCTCTTTTTGGCAGTTTCCAAGGAAGTTTCCAAACTGGCATGAATGGACATGTTCATGGATCTGAAGAAGGAAAGCTTCATTGTACTCAAAGGCTCGTGGAAACTGCTCAGTCAGATTCCACACACTTTCTAAAAACTGAGTGAACACTGGTGAGATCTCTTTTGGATCACCATCCAACTGACAACACCTGAAAGAGATTCCATAAACAGATTGAAACTGGTTTAAGTTAGAAATTGAAAACAAGGGTTTTTTGTTTGTTTATTTTTAAAAACTACAGCATGTTATTTTGACACTAGTTTTGGTTTGGAGATTAAGTACCTAACTTTGAGAACTGAGGAAATTCGTGAGTAGAAATAAGCCTAAATTTAACCTATTTTTCTGACCTGTAAGTAATCACATCTGCATTCAATAAAGAGCAAGATATCTGTACTCAGTAAAGAAAAGCAACACAAGACAATTGAATTCCTTTGTCTTACTTCCACAGTCAATACCTGAAATATAACAGCAAAAAGTAAACTAGTAAATAGCAGCAAGGCTATTGTCATAGCTGGTGATACTCAGAGTGAGGAAAAAACCAGAAGTCTTGGCATACAGGACTTCTAAAGGTAGGAGTTATTCCATCATTAAAAGTAAAAGTAAATGCAAACTCATTTTTTAAGGAGATCAAAACTTTAAAAGTGTCTTTTACGTTGTCTAAATAGCTGGGACGTAGCTTTAGGTTTGTCTTGCGCTGTCTATGCATATATGCAGATCCAGCTGCAGTCATCAGCATCTAAGAGTGATGTACCAGTGACATTAGAGACTTATGTCTGTAATACAAAACAACTACCCAGTAGGTGCTTGAATAAACAGCAATACACAAAGTGCATTGTCTACTGAAAATAGCTTACTCATTGCAAAATTTCTAACAATACAGTAGTTTAGCATCCACAAACTGTTTGTCCCTAAAAGGGACCTTTTAATACATAGGTCTATATTAATGCAAAATCCTAAATTGCTTTTAGTGAAATATTTATCATTCAGTTCACTGTAAACATTTTTCTGTATTGGAAGAGCAAACTACCTGTCAGAGAACTTGTGCCCGAAAGAAATCCAGTCTTTCTCTATCAAGACCTAGAGGATAAAAAACAATATCTTATGCAAAAAAGTTTTACTAAATCTTACATCTATACATTAACCTCACAGGTTATCAATACATACTGTATTTTAAATTTGACTCAAATCAGCTACAGTAGGAACAACTATTCGTCACTTTGTAGTTCCTTCATTTTGGTGGAATATTTTTCCTCCAAGAGATTCTCAAAGCACATTTCTAAAAGTAGTAAAAAGTTTAACAGGTTGATGATCAGAAAAACCACTGTTAAACCAGACTCATTTTAAGCATACTAATGCTGTACAGCTTCACCTAAATGGATTCACATAAATGGATTACCAATCAACTTGCAAAAAATTAACTGCTAAGTATGAGAAACGTTTTTAGTATTGCACTCCTATCATAGTCTGCATAAAACCACATAATATAACTTTAATAACATTTTATAGCAGTAAAATTGTCAATATCAACGCTGCCTTGTTTTGTCACTCTAGTTGCAGCATCAAGCACCAAAAAGAACTGATGACTGTCCGCTTATTGCAGAAGGCTTTCCAGAATTCTAACTGACAGTGAGGATTAATAAAAAGAGGAGAGGAGGTCCCTTAAAAAAATACACGCATTCTCACTACCCATGAGAAAGTGCTTAAATACGTTCAGGTCTTCACGTCACCGTGTGCAGGGGATGTCATTTTTAGATTTTTGTGATGTTAACTTGGGACAAATGATAAAAATGCATAGCTGATATAACTTAGTACATGTAAGCGCTTTGGAATCTTTGTATTTCATAAGTAAGTTTTTCTTTATTTTGGATGAAAGAGGTAGTTATTACAACATTTGTGTAGGGTGCCTAAAACAATCTGCTATTTGTATTTCAGTTTCTTAGGTTATTTTAAATACAGAGTTCTTCCCCACAGCAAAGTATTTCTAAAGCTAAGACATATCGGTTTTCTGCAAATCTTACATTTGTAATTACAAAAAAACATCAGTACAGTTCACCTTCACACTCAAATATTTTACATCCTTTGATTTACCAAGGAACAATTCAACAATACAACAGCTTGCGTACCATGAATCCTTTGATTGTTCTGTAATAGGAATCTAGTAAGAGAGCTCCAAGAGAACAAACTTGGGAAGTCCTATCCCAGCCATCTGAGCAGTGCACTAATACACTTGCACTCTCAACCGCTATTGCCTGCAAAACAATTATTTCCTTAGTGAATGCTCTGTTGCTTAGATTGTTCAAAGTCAGAATTTAGTAAATACATACATAAGCTACATTTATCCAAACTCACAGCATAGTCTATTTTATTTAATACAGCAAGAAAAATATTATAGGGAAGGTATTAGATACTGCCAGAAACCTAGGTATTTCTCTCCACTGAAGTCCAGAAAACTCCCTATTAACAAAAAGAAATTCCACTATTTCCTTTACAAAAGGTAACAGGGACATTTACAGTGGTTCTCATTTCTGTTTCGACCCCTTATAAAACTAGAAACGCCCTCACAATGAATGCTAAGGAAGAAGTAGACTACACATTACAGATGAAACAGGTTTAAAAAACAACCAAACAAAAAACAATAATAATACCCACTTGTTAGTCTTCTTATTCCTTAACTTTTGAGTAGTATGAAGTGGTCATTGGCTTCCGCTAAGAATTCAAATCTTGTTAACCCAAATATTTAAGAATCATCTGATCTTTAGAAACATCCACTTTTCACTAAAGTACCGTTTGCTATTTCAGCTTGTGAAAAGAGCAAAAGAAATCTAGGTTTTTTCTTTACTTCCTCCCCTTCCACCCTCTTCTTGTTAAGCCCTTTGCATCATAGATGCCTGGCAAACACAATTGTTCCTTTGAATTCCTTATAAAATGTCCTATTTTCTTGCCAAATGAAGCCAGCGTAGTCAATTTGTCTTCTCTGCAATTAGTGCCCTGTAACTTCTGTTTTTCAGTGTATAGTAAATAATAGTTTGCTCTGTCTACCTTCAAATTGGTTACATCTTTTGTAAATGCCCAAAGGAATCAGGTATCATAAGAATCCGTTCATCTCCCATTAAGGTGACCAAAGAGCATTCAAAAAAATCCCAAAACATTAGCTGGCGTATTCAGCACCTCCAACCACAGAGAAACATTTAAGACAAACATATCAGATGTGTCTATGTCTATTTCAAGCACCTCCCTCTCCGCAAAAAAAGGAGAAAGTGAAGAAAAACTGTATTTGCAGAGTTTTACACTTTACACAATATTAAGTATAATTTTGCAAGATAGCTCATCAAACTGCCCTCAAAGAGGCAGCATACAAATTACCTTGACTAGGAAGAGAGCAGCATCCAACACAGCTTTGATATGACGCAGCCATCCAGAATTCTCCAAACCGGACAAGAAGTCATTGACAGACAAACCCTTTGTGCCACTGACTGAAAGAAACCAAGAGTTAGAAAGTCCTAAGCAGCTGCAGTTACCTGTATCCTGCAATGGAGAAAGTGCATTATAGAAGAATAATTCTACACTGTTTATGTTTTAAGTTGATTTGAAATATCTTTCAGGAAACCACCACATGCAAATGGTTGAGAGAGATTACAAAAATATGGTCTCCATCCAAAACTCAACTCTGCAGAATTACAGTACCACGAATGGCAAATTAAGATCTTTGTGTCTTTCTGACAAAACATTCAGAGTAAATGTACCAGTTACCCCCAACCCCCATCTTACAACGAAAAGGGACACAAATGCCACAAAGCTTACCAGAAATACTTACGAATTATTACTACTATTACTAACAAAGCAGCTGCAACCAAACAACATATACAGTTCCAAGCAGTCAGACTGCCAGAGTTTCATCACCTTCTCCACTCTGGCGAGGAGAATAAAGTGAGCGCAGTACAAGGAGAAGGTGACAAACTGAAAGCCAAAGATTTTTGTCTACCTCCAGAACTGACATACTACAATATTGACTGATCCCTGCCATTCTTCTCCAGTGTACTTTGATCCCATAACAATAAGACTAATTGAGGAGGCAGAGAAGAACTCAAATCAAAGGAAAGCTGCCTTGCAGCATAGCAGCAAGAAGTATAGAGGCAGACCAAAACAGTTTCTCACAGAGATGCTTACCAATTCAGAAATGAGACAGATAACCTGGTTCTTGNGATACCTGAAGTTGCAATCTACAAAAATATCTGCCCCTGCCACAGGTGAAAACTATTTTCTGCCAAGTTAGTGTGTCCCAAATAAGAAAATAAAGACTGTAGCTGAAAGCTAGTAGTGGAGATACTCACACAGCAGCTGTAAAATAACCTTTATCTCTGAGTGTGGGAAGAAATAAGTCAGTAGGGAAAGTCAAGGACAAAATTCACCAAGTCATTCTGTGATACAGTTTCATATTCAGCCGAGTACCCTGCTGTAACGAAGACTATAAACACTCAAGAAACCACTGCCTCCTGGAGCTTTCCTGTATCCACGCTACATGTTTCTCAGCTTTCAGCCATACAAATTTTGTTATACTCCCTATTGCTCAGGAAGACTCATAATGCTGGTTGCTGCTGAATGCTGTAACAAAGATGGTGCTGCATGACTTCTTTGGAAGCCTTTTTCTAAAGCCCATAGAACTTTCTTAACTAGAAGAGCTAGCAAACCACAGCACAATGAAATAAAACACTGCGAAATCTCTGGATACAAGACCTAATTTTAAAGGGCAGCCTGGAAATATCAGTAAAATCAGCAAAAGCTATGCTAGTTTCCTCTGGTTTTAGAAAAAAAAGAAACAAAAACAAAACAAAAAAGCCACACAACTATCATTAGGCAAAAGTTCTGCTTCTGAAAGGTCTACTACCACATGGAAGAAATCTGCTGAGAACTACCTGAACCTCTCCAGCCACTCACACTCTTTCGCACAGTCTCCCCAGCCCCAACCTGTGGTTCCATATACCTGTTAAATCATAACAGTACATGAACAGGTCCACCACTCTAGGATACAGGAAAAACTAAAGATATCTCCCCCAAAATCCTGGAAAGCCAAACATCTGCAGGAAACAGACTGGACAAAGAAGGCAATACCTAGAGGCATTATTCACGACTACACATCTACAATCTGTAGCTTATGGTTTAAAGCCTAAGCTGTCAGCTAAAAAATAAACAGGCTTCCAGCCCTCAATTTGCTTTCACCCAGATACTTTTGTCAAAACTAGCTTCTGATCAACATTTTCAGCTTGGTGGAAACACTTCGCCTGGTATTTTTTGCTTCTAGCTAGACTTCTATAGTTTCATAATCAAGGCAGAGATACGAACACGTCACGCCCCAGCAATTAATTTTCCATTTCTGTGAATTGACAGACATTTTATACTACTTAGTGGTGAAAAAGAAATTGCATTAACACTTTTCTGGACACTTATGTGCTGAAGAATCATTTCTAGATCTTTATGTTCCCCAAAAGGGGAAAAGATGATTTATGACACCATTAAGTTGTTTAGCTACTTCAAGATAGTCAAAACTATCTTAAAGAATAGTTGTAAGGATCATAAATACACGCCCTGCACACATAAGCCCAAAGAACTCATTGTGCCTTTGCTTGATTGTCCTTACACACCACTATTAGCAATGCCTCAGGCAGCAGTTGCATCAAAAGGCAGCTGGATCCCGCGGTCAGAACATGGAGACTGAAGTACAGTGGGTTGGGAGCCGAGGTCATTTTTAAGCAAAGAACATCCACACACACACACACTCCACATAACTCAAAAAAAACCTTGGTTAATACACTTCCACCATCAACATACGTACAGCAGATCACAGCAGCTATTATTGAGCCTTTTCCCTCAAATATTTACTGTAGAAATGCTCTTTCTTGACTTAAGCAATACCACTTTGCTTATCAGAATTCAATCTTTTTGGACATGTAACACTATTTTTACATGTATGAAAAATGGACTTTTCTATATTTAACACCATTTCAGTCTATGCAAAGATTCTTCAGTTAGTGTTGTAGAGATGGACAGCCTACCCATCAGGGAAGCAGAGTCATCACATCCACACTGAAGAATATTTTAAAGAAGTTTTGTTTCATTGCATACAAGGCCTTTAAAAAAAACAGCTGAATCAGAAGGAGAATAGACTGCAAAGCCCCCTGACATGCTTCATTAGAGAAAGATGTTGAGAAGGATTATGTTTTACATTCAATTTGCAAACAAATGTCTTCTCAACCCTTTCGTTAGATTATGAAGGAAGCCAGGCAGATAGACAAAGAGCCTAGGATCAGAAACATGCTGAAGAAAGAGTTATTTGTTATAAACAAATCTGAGTACAGCCCCAGTTACAAAGACTCTTGAAAGAACAGACTCAGTAGCATCACATTCCTCATTAGACAATTCAGCTCCGCGCACCTAGGAGAAAGCTGGTACGCCGAAGTTAAATGGTATTTCCCTCATTTTAAAATATGAATCATTTTCATAGCATCTCCTTCCTCATCACCTCACTTACGGCATAGTTCTACAGGGGTCTGAAAAGTTATTTATTGCATGCCTCCCTAAACTTCAGAAGTCCTTCCTACCACTAAAGATGCATATTTCATATTTTGCTGGGAAGATGCAATTCCATTCCTTTTTTCTCTTCCCCCTCCAATATCCCAAGAGGGAAGCAGTACTAGTAATTACTACTGAGTTTAAATAAGCCCATCCTCCACACAAGGAAAAACGTGGAGGTGTTCCATCCTTAAGGAAAGCTATTATTACAGAAAAATATTTGGTAGGCATCTCTTGGTGGGATGCTATGTCAAATGGAAAGACTATGAAGTCTGAAATTTAACCGTGAGGCACACACTTCTGCATCAGACATTATTACATGGCAGCAGGCATCTTTAAAAAAATAAATCAAGATTTATGAGCTAGTTCTTTAGAATTTAAGAAGAAATTAGTAAAAAAAAAAAGAGATTTATCCCAAGCTTCAAAAAATTAAAGTTCAGCCTCACACTGCACATCTTTCCCTTCAATAAAGTATATGCAGGAATAACCATAAAAATACATATAATCTAAGCTCAAGTATTATGTCACACAGAGTGCCTGAGCAAAGGTTAGCAGCAAATACAGGCTCAATGAAAACGAAGTAAGATTACACCACTAGTCTGTAAAATTTCTTGACCAGCGTAGCCAGAATGTCTTCATCAAAAGAGACTTCCATACAAGCGTAAGCCATCCCCATGACTGTAAATATTTGGATAATTCCAGAAGGTAAGCACTTATATACATACTGCTAGTCATACGTGGAAACTTGACTTCTGCCACTGTACTCTAATTACAGTGTTAATACTCCACCAAGTGTCTTAGATCTGTTTTCATCTGTTTATCTTAAAATATTAATAGAAATAATCAGAAAAATATCATTAAAATAGAAGATTTCTGCCTCGCCACTTTCACCACACTGTGGCAGGTAGTGGTACTGTGAACCGGCTCACTTTTTACAAACACTGCAAGATGCAGCTACAAACATAGCAGTGGTTTCCCAAGAAAAAGAGTTCAAGTTTTGTACAGATCATAAAGCTATTGTGAGTTCTGTGCAAATAAGTGTTCCTTCAAGAATGTGTTCTACATATGAAGATGCATGTATATACACACAGTTTTATTGTGTTGGTTTTACTCAGCTGAGCAGCAGAACTCCACCACAACCGCTCGCTCACTCCCCCTCCTCAAAGGAACAGGGGGAGAAAATAT
>VXAL01005379.1:541799-553000 GCA_013399475.1 Chauna torquata | reverse complement strand
CTCTGACATGGGGCAGCTTCTGGAATCTTCTCACAGAAGCCACCCCTGTGGCCCCCCGGCTACCAAACCTTTACCACATAAGCCCAATACATTTATGTGTTTACATGTATATACACACATCCATGTACGTATACATGCATGTATACTTGGAAAACAGACCTTTCCCACAAGCCTCTGACATACTAATTAAGTTCACCTAAGACATATCAACACATGTGCTGCTCAGTTCTTTCCTCAAAGTAACTCCAATTATAGGGTTACAGTTTAAAGTTAAAGATTTAAGGTAGCTCATTACCACAACAGAGCACAGCAAACTGGTACTAAATGCAAAGTCTGGATAAAACACAAATCTTCATACAGTTTAAGCTATTATTAAATACTTCAGAAGAATATTTATCTTATTTTCATATCCACTGTTATAGTACAGTTAGAACATACCTTCCAGAAGTTTTTGTAAGCTGGATCTCATTACGTGAATATTTTCAATTCCAACAAACTGGAACCTAATGTTAGAGTAGTTGTCTTCGTTTTCATAGCCCTTCCCAGCAGCTCTGTTTGCCATTGCATTAAGCTTAAAAGAGCAAAATCGAAATACTGAAAGCCAGCACTTAAAATAAAGTGTCAAATTAAGAAATAAAAAACACGCAATTTCAGTGGAATACATTGGGAAAAAAAACACACAAGAACACATACTATAAACAGATTCTAGTAAATCAACAGATTGTTAAGCATCCAAGCATAATAAGAAGGGCATGGTACACAGAAGACAGGCAGTCTATATTCAGAGCTGACATCTGAATAACGCATTTGATGATTTCCTATTCTCCTCTGTGTCCCCACCAACAAGCCTTTACTTATTTCAAAACATTTCTGAGAGAAGACACTGCAAGGCAATTAATCTAAAAAGGAATAAGTAAAACCCAGACTTAACCATACCTATGCTTTTCAGGTATGCTAAAAAATGTCAATTTGAAGAAGAAGAAACTAGTAAATTGCTCACAGCTGTAAGAGTTACAACTATAAAACCCATAGTTGGCTCAATTTTTACCTGTCAGCCAGACCTGCTGAAGCCTGCCCAAAGTAAGTGTAAATTCTATAGTGTAGGATTTTCACTTTACATCCTTGTTTTCCAGCTCCTACATTCACAGATTTGAGTGAAAAATCTAAGTGTAGATGGCCTAAAAACTGAAAATTACTCCTCATAATTACTCCTCACACAGGTCAAAAACCCAACACTAATTAAATTGAATTATGTTGAGGTATGACCTCGAAATGCTACAACTGAATTTCTCCAACCTCTTCCTGGTTAAGACAGACAGAAATAGTAGTTTTCATGTAACACTTACACAAACCATTGTCCTCCTTTCTGTTCTAAAACAGCCCCCAACACAGGTCACCACTCCATAAGTGTCATTCCTAACAGTTAAAACAGCTTGAATCTCATTCCGACTATTCACTTCCTTCCCATGTTTTAAGTATATTTTTAAATGCACCTCCCCAGAAGTTCACTAACATATTCAGTGAATTACAGAATTATAGAATCATTTAGGTTGGAAAAGACCTTCAAGATCACCAAGTTCAACCATCAACCTGACCTGATATATGTGTCTTGAGAGTGGTTCAACTTCTTTAATCAAGCAAGCACTTAACCACTTGAATAGAGAAGCTAGTTCTACCTTTAAAGAGTATTTTGGCCCAATATAGACATATTTTAATCTTTCCAAATTACACATTATCTCAGTACTCTTCTAATGTTCAGGAAGAGAAGCTAGTCTGAAGATCCTGTAGAAATACATACCTTTGGCCTGGTGTCCATGACATACATGTAGCGATTTGAAGGATTTGCTTTACTGATTGCTTGCAACATGTGTTCATCTTCCAGGCACCTGGCACTGAAACCTGAGAGAGGTTGACTGCATCTGCAAATTGCAGCCTACAATAGAAAACAAAGAACAAGTTAACATCAGTTTAATATCTGCAGTAGAAACACTTTCCATAATTTTAAGAAAATACTTAAGTAATTCATTTCATTTGACAGATCACAGCACTTAAACTGAAAAAAGCATGAGTATTCCAGCTTTTGAAGCACATCACTTGCAGATCTCAAAACACAGTGCCTACAACTTAAATCTAAAGTTTTCTCAAAATATTTTTTCAGGCCTATCTACAGGGACAAGGTATCAGTTCACATAATGAATTTCCTTAAGTATAAAAATTCTAAAAGAAGTACAGACTGAAAAAAAGCACTTTAAAGCAAATTACTCTTGATATGAAATAAATTATGGTTAGTTTTTACTATTTTAAGTATGATATGTTACAGCCTGAAGTAGTTTTCACCATGTCATTTTCATTGATGTATTGCATTTGAGAGGGTGTCAGGTGCATTCTCCAATTAGGAGATATCTTCAAATGCATCCACTAGTTTAACATTCATCCTTCAAAAATTCTTCAGCTCAGCAAGGCGACAATCCTGCTCTTGCCCCAACGATAACTGCGGCAGAAAGAAGTTGCTTCACACCACTGTCTGCCAAACCTTTCAAAATCTTAATTTTTATTCTCTGGTTCTCTTTTTACCTTGCAAATTCCTCCTCAATGGACGGTTATATTCTTTTGAGGTTTTTCTTTTTTTTTTAATCCACCTGACTTTGACATAATAGATTTTATTCATCATTTATCAAGACAACATGTCACCTGACAAAAATCTATCTTCGGTTGATCTTAAGGTCAATTTCTGAAAGCTTTAAGAGATTCAACTGATTACTTGAGGACTTCTTTTGAACTGGCTTACCTTAATTCAGCATCTTGTTAGACACTACTAGTGTCAACTGTATTTAAGGTTATCATGAGTTATACTGTCCTCATTCAAGTCAGTGTACTTACCTGCTTACCTACCCTGAATTAGCAGTAAGTGTTGAGAAATACTTTTCAGCCCATTTGCACTGAGAAGAAAACAGACTATACCTTTTTATCTTTATGATAATAGGACAACACTGGGAATCTTCCTTTGCTTCTGAACTTAGAGCTACCAACAATTATGGGCTTGCTTGCAGTTCTGGGAACATAAAGTTCTCTAGGATAGGTTTCACAGATCTGAAAAAAATGGTACATTTAAAAAATATATATATGCGCACAGGGTACAAACCTTGCACTAAATACATAACCCTACACTAGTTTTACTGCATCCGGTTTGAGAGAAGTTAGAAAAAATAAAAGGGTGAAAACCAACGTGATTCTCTATATACATGTAAATATCTCAGAAGAGACAAACCATTGGTAAAAAGGTACAAAAGGTACAAATTGGTGTCAAAGCAATACAACCAATTACTGCTGGAAAGCACTGATATAGTAGCATTCACCTCAAGAACATGATTTTTCAGTAGAACTGCTGAGGAAGTGTTTCAAGTAAAATATTGAAACTATTTCCATCTTTTTTTTTTTCTATATATATATTTACAGACTAAAAAGAAAGATGAAATTAATCTGGGAATCAGCTGCACCACCAGGGCCATCACCTCCTATATCCAGCACTGCAAATCCTAAGGCAGAATCCCTCTCAGTTGAGAGAGGAGAACAAAGCTGCAGAGCACCAGAATTGCTGGGGCTGAGCTTTGAACAGATAAGTATACTCAAAAAACAATTCCAAAGAACACATGCATCCATGCACAGTTACCCTCAGTGAGGCCTTGGAAAAAAGCTTCAATTATAAAGTTGTGAGACTGCCTACTGATTAAGGAGTTAACTCTCTCCACCTGTTTGTTTTTGTTTTTTTTTCCACTTATGCTGCAAGCCAAGTGATTTCATAGTATTAGACTGCTTTCTGTAGGACTAGAGCCAGACGATAAAGCAAAAACAGACGTACAGCAGAACATTTTTCCCCACTACAACCCTTACCTTATAATCACGATTTGCATCAGACAACTGCCAGTAATCATTTGGCACTCCCATTCTCTTATATTCTTCAGCTAGATCAATAAGCTGCCAACCTTTGACTTGCTCAGATTCATTTTGCTTTGGATTATAGGAGAAGGCATACAGTTCTTCATATCTTGCTAAAAGGTAAAGAAAAATAAGACTATGTAATGAGCTGCCCCCATAAAATGCATGGGAGGAGAAAGGTAGCACAGTTGATAAACCTTAAAATTGCCTGAACTGCAGAAGAAGTTTCAGGCTTCAAGATTCTCAGACATTACAGTGAATAGACACTTGGCACTCTCGAAATATTTATTCTGCAACTTTTGTACAGTTAACTGACAACTCCAGATATTTAGTTAAAGGTAGGTTATAAAAACTTTCCTGAGAGAGCATGCCTGACCTATTTCAGCAGGGACATTTAAGTTGTTAAGGCAAAGCAAAGATCACAAAATGAAGATCGTCAACATGGCAAGTTGGCTAACAAAGCTTCACAAGAGCCAAAAGAACAGACATGACCTTTAGAGGTGAGAACAGAAATGTAAATTTACTGATCATTAAAAGCAATGTAAAAGTTCCCTTTAAACCAAAAAAGGCCTCAAAATATTTTCTTACATTTTTCTAATACCTTATTTACATGACACATGACATTTTACATTGTTTTAAACACAAAGAAATGCAAGAGGTCATATTAGGTGACAGAAGTCTCTTGCAAATCTAAATTAATAGCATTATTCTAGCATCAGAAGTTCAGCTTATTTTTTTTGAAATTGCATGAAATCAGTAACAAATTAGTACTTGTTTAGTAGCATTTTATCTATGGAAGACATCAATTAAAAGAGACTATGCATTTATATTCACAATTCTCAGGATAACACTAGAAATGCAGAATCTATAGGAATCTCACACTCTTAGACGACATCAGTGAGCTACAAAAGCCAGACAACCCAACATTCTCTGAATTAGCATACAGATTAATACTTCATTAATAAAATTCTTTTACACATCAAATCCATTTAAAAGACTTTTACATAACGCACATTTCACAGAAAAATAAAAAAACATGGAATTTTTCTCACCAACTTATTATCCAGGCATATACTGCAAAGTCTTTTACAGTTAGAAGTCTCACCTGTTCTTGACAACTGAAGCAAAGAGTTATAAATGTCATGACAGTCTCTCTCTCTGGGAACAACAAAGTGAACTATCCTGAAGTTCTTGCACTGGATGACAAGGGGGCAGCCAGAAGTAGTCAAGGGAAGTTTTTCCACCGCAGCAATGTGATGATGTAATATCTATGGCATACAAGAACTCACAGCATAAGCACACTGATGAAAAATGAGAACAGCAAACTATTTACTAGAACAGACATAAGACACATTAAGCTGTGCTGAATACGGATTCTGACTAGTTTTCTCAATCATTTAGCTATAAAAAGGAATACATTTAGAAGAAGAAATCCAAGCCTGGCATTTTGGTCAAGATATCATAATTTGTCAAAATTTAATTATTTTTTCCTCTCATATTCTGAGGTGTCACCTAATGTTTATAAAAACTAATAAATATCCTTTTAAATGCAGAAATCAAGAAATAGAATTCCACTGGAGTCATTCAGTCCTTTTCCACAGCTTCACTAACTGACCAGCTTACATCCAATTAGGTGGGGTCCAAATAAGTTGTCTGATTTTTTTTTTCCTCTTTAATGGATCTACAGGAACATACTTCAGAATTTTAACAGGCAAAAGAAAGCAAGTCAGGGAAAGGAACTCAACATATAGAAGATACTGAAGATTTTAGAATTACAGTATTTAACATTGTTTTTGCCTATTAGTGCAGCCCACATTAAGTATCTTGTGCATCAGTCATTTAATTTAAATCAGTCTCCTAACATTCAAGCCAAGAGTACAACTTGAGACAATTCAGACTGCTCACAGGGATATATAATGAACAGGAGATAAGCACAAAGTCTCCTCTATTATCCATTGTGCTGATGTAGACATGACAGTCTCAGCTAAGTGCCTTTCAGCCACTTTAGCAAAAGACTGTCACAGTAATGGGTATCTGTGGCAAATCCACACAAAGTTTGGGAAAACGCATGAGAAAGTAACAGCTGTTCAACCATGGGAAGAAAGCCACAGATACATTACCTCAACTGAACAAGATGTTCTCAATAGCATTTCAATTACCTCACTGAAGCAATCATCTCCTCCTCCTAAATATTTATCAGAATTACAGACATCCAAAAGTATGCTGCCAAATAGGCATTTACAAAGAGACTATATCCTGAAGAGAGACATTATCATAATTATATTTGATACTTGTACTATGATCACATAAATGCAATATTCAAAGTACAGGTTGAATATTACTGAAGTAAGACCTTTTAAAGCAGTGCACAGGGAGATACAAACAATGCTTCTGAGTCACATTCTCCCCAATAGTTCCTTTCACATCAAAGGATAACAGTTTGTTTTGCGCAAAATTGCACATTGTACCTAAGAACAAATCACTGAAAAAATATTTTTTCTTGAAAGCACCATGAGACATCGACTCAGATAACACAGGGTTAAGTGCAAGAAATTTCACCTTCCAGAAAAAATGTGAAGCATGCTCAGGGAAATGAGATTTCGTCCTGGAAGAGTACATATTTAAGGACACTGAGCTCAATCAGGTAGTTGTGCTACAGTACGGGATTACTGCACTAGCCAACTCTGCTTGTACAACAATGGTCATAGTCATCAAGGATCTGCAGCCTCTTCTGAACTCTTTTATTCGGATGATGAACACTTTGGAACAAGCTGTTGCTTACCACTCCGAAAAAGTGCATGGAATCACCAAGCCTAGATCTTCAGATTTTGCTGTCTCATTTAACCTAGGCAGGATCTAAATGTAAGGTAAAGGTAATGCAGGAATTTTCAACTTAATGCTTAAATTATCTAACAGTCTCCTACTCCTGCCTCTGAACTGTAGTGCAAGTCAGATGTTTAAAACAAACAAAAAAAACACCACCACACATTTGCTCAGGAATACCAGAGAAGGCTATAAAGAAGAAATAACAGCAACTTGGAAAAGTGAAAGTTATTTTCAACATTGTCTGATTTCAACTGCAGAGGTGTCATGCAAGAGTACAATCTGTGAATCATTAACTTATTATGATGCCATGAACACGGAGATCCTGGGGAATAACAAAGATAAACATTTTAGTAAACAAATTCAACCTCAGATCAGGAAGAACTGGTGCTTTTGAGCCACAAGCATTTGTTATCCTTACCCAAGTCTCTCTACGGTTCGAATCTATGAATAACAGATGAGTTGCTGTAAGGTACAGAGTTCCTGTCAGAGACTTATTGCTGGTGCTGAACCTATCCAGTAATTTCACTTGCTCTACCTGTAAGAAAAAGGTGGGTGAAAGCAAAACTTCATTATTTTTTTTCCTTAAACAGAAAGTAAAATCCCAACTCTAAAAAAGCTCTACCCATTTGTGCAGTAATTTTGAAAATGGTAGAACGCATAACCCAGCACACACAAGACTATTCCATCTAAACTATTAAGAACACACCTGTGGTCACAAAAGCTTTGTACAGAATGACCAGCTAAAAATATCCTGTTTCAATACAAAAGCACATAATAAAAGTACAAGACTAGGTTCATCAGAATACTTATTCCATATACATAACAACCATAGTTATTTACTAGTAAAAGAGACCAAGGTACTAGGTTAAAAAAAAAAATTGAATTACTAAACTTGTAAACTGTTCCCCCAAAGTACAGCAATCACATGCATTAACAACTGCCTGTTATTTACATGCCAGTATTGAATTAACAGCCGACCTCAGATACGTTCTCGTTCTCCAAATGGCTGTCAGTATCCTCATCACAGCCATAAAGATTATGCTCTCCTGACTTTACTTTTAGGTATCTGCTGCTGTTTATATCATCCCTGACCTTAAAAATCTGTATCATAACAACCTTGCCTCATAGTTAAATTCTAATGAGATGCAAGCATTATACTAATAATTAGAACAATGTCCTAGAAATTCAAGGACTGTGCTGGCATTTGAAGCATGGAGATTTTGAGTTTGAATCTTCCAAGCGCAGATTTCTCCTCCTGCTATTCCATCAACATTGTTATCTCAATCCTATGGAAAAGCGTTTCAAAGTAAAGCAATTTCTAGATAGCCTGCATTTTTATCTGGTGCTCATAACTTTATGGGCTCCACAGTTTGCTTTATTTGAGGCAAACATTACATGATTCTGCGTGCACAACAGGAAAGGACGTGGTGAATGGCTTATCTCTCTGCATTCCTGTATTTCTTGGCAGCACTGGCTCATTCGTGCCAATTGAAAGCCCTTCTGCTAGAGGCTTGATGCTACTGTCATTATATGTATGGCAGAACTCCAAAAAAACTTCCACACCAGCAAGACCAGCACCCAGATCTGACTCCACATCTACAGTGTTGATGTTAGGCTAGTTTTAATTCACGTGTACAAACTTATTTATCCACCAAAAGTATATATAAAACACTAAAAATTTGCCCTTTCAGTTTGGGTGTTTCTTGCAATCTAGCAAGGCCTAACTTTGTTTTTGAAAATTAGAAAAGCTATGTAATGCACCCAAAACAGAATGGAGGAAATGCAAATATCTACTAGCAGCCAATGCTGCTATAATAGATTTCAGTTTGGAAGGGGAAAAAAAGAAAAAGGAAGTCACATGCATCTGTACCTCAGAACACGTTATGCTGTAATCAGCAAGATATCGGTGCCCAGATGCAGAGCACCATAATCAGTATAGCAGTCAAAACACGGAATCCATTTTGGGCAGTTCTGCACTGCACTTCCCCAGCAAACTGAGAAGTGCACAGGAACTGCTCCAGTTTTGTTATATCATTCCAAGACTCTTTTATTACAGCTTTGTATGATATTCCCTCAAATTAGAAGGAGCTGTCCCCTTCCCCATTTAAGTCTCAGCCTGGCAGACTCACATTTGGGATTTAGTAGTCAAGCTAAGTCATCTTCCACCTCCACTGGAAAACACATCAGTATTTTCACTAACAGATTTGACTGCAAGTATACAAACCGATTTGACTGAAGAAATTCCAGTCTTTTCTACTACATTTTACTTTTAAAGTATTTTTAAAGGATTCTTTACTTCTGAAGATCCATCGCAAAACCACAATATTCTCATTTGTAATTCTTTTCTCCCCCCACCATTTATGACATAATCACGAACAGGTTTTCATCATTTGTTACTATTCAAGTATGAAACTCACTTCTGTCTGTGAATTTTAAGTTGACCTCACTTCCTTGCTCAACGTAAGTTTTTATGAAATTAAACTGCCCAACAAAACTGAACTTTTTCTCAGGTAGTTGTGCTGACAGTTCTAAGACAACTTCAACATTTCCAAACGAGAGAAAAAATAAAACCCATTTCATCACCTTCTGAGGGACAAGAGCTTCCTAACACAGCAGTTAATTTGCGCAAGACTGCACGGCTATTTCAAGCTTACTTCACCATTACTTCAGTAAAATTAATTGAATAAACTGTAAAGAGCAGTCAGATTAGAAAAAGTATATATGTCTCGTAACAGTCAGAATGGGGTCCAGCTCAAGCCTACGCATGCTCAGAACTTGCACAGCACTGCAAAGCTGTAGTTTAGCTTTCTTGCAGCATATAACCGTAACAGTCACAATTATTACAAACCAGCATACATGGTTATTAAGCAAGCATCATAATTATAATCAAGAACTCATGTTATTTCTAGCCATGAAATCCATCACTTTAGAACAGATTTCTTGGGGGTATGAATTATAACTATTTGAAGCAACTCTAAGTCCTGTATCTTAAAACTTGGGTACTGTGCTTGTTCCTCTCCTCATAAAGTTATATTGCTACATGAAGGATTTTCCCAGCAGGGGCCCAAAAACATGCACAAGCACAATAACTTGATGCAAAGAATCAGCAACTTGAAGCCTTTATGGTCTCAATTAAAGGTCTGAAACTTAAACATCTACTCAAATCATTAAAATATTTTGTGTTTAGCCTAGTTTCTATTTTGAAACCAGATATTGACTGTAACAACACAATATTAAGTTTCCAAACAAGGAGTTTCAGGTTTACAAGTAAGTAGGCTGATAAAGAAACCTTATCCCCAATCTGTCAACTTGGTGCAAGACTGTTCCATCCAGTAAACCTAAGTGTCACTCAGAGAAGCTTTGTTAGTGATCTTCCTCTAGTGCTATATATACACATACATTAGAATTTTTAACTTTTTTTTAAATTTTTTAGAAAATTTATATAAGGTATTACTCCAAAAAAATTAAAAGCCAGTTCCTTTATTTAATTATTGGTTATAAATTTATTGGACCCAGAATATAACCACTCCTTTTCTCCACATATCTCTAAATCTAGATTGTAGTCAGACTGCCAGGTTACAGAACTGATTGCATGATAATTTCCAAGACACAACAGAGAGAGAGGCAGTCTTTTCAGCAGTCTTTGCAGTCAAGGCTGATGAGCAAGATGAGAAAAATACTGCTAAAATATGATTACATAAGAGGTGAGACTTCAAAAAAAACCCACAACTTTTACATAAAAGCGATTTCTAAAAAGAGTTCGAAAGACTTCTACATTTTTTCCCATTATAAAGAATCTAATAAGCTAAAAATAGAAAAAAGTGTAGAACATCAATTGCTGCTTGACTCTTTTTTCTGAATAGCCTAACATACCGTACATATACAGATAGTTTACATTCATGACAATCCAAATCAATCTTTAAAACGAAAAGAAAACAGCGTTCTTTTCACAAACGATTTGTTTCCAAAGCCAGAAAGCTGCACGGAACTGCACCGCGAGCGCAAAAACCAACTGCCACCCTCTCTCAGCTGTTCAGCCTTTCCTCTTTAAGCGCCGCTTCTGGCTTTCCCCCCCGTTACGCTACCACCGTGCCGCACCAGGGGAACCCGAGTCCCCTCGCGTTATTAAGGAGACGGTGCCACCCGGAGCCAGCAGGCAGGGGAGCCCCGACGGGAACCTTGAGCCCTTCCACCCCTCCGCTCGCAAGAGCCCAACTGAGAGACCCCCGGGGGGAGCAGGCACCCCCAGCGGAGGCGTCCCTCCCGCCTCGGAGCCCCTCAGGAGGGAGAGGGAGCAAGGCACCGGCTACGGAGCGGGCGGAGGAGGCAGCGACGCCCTCGCCTACAGCTGACACCGGCGGGGCAAGACCGCGCCATGCCCGAACAGGCCCCCCCGCCCCACAGTGACCGCCCCAGCACCGGCGGCACTGCCGCCCAGC
>VXAL01005379.1:491869-510357 GCA_013399475.1 Chauna torquata | reverse complement strand
CTAAATAGGAGAAAAAAGGTGTAGCATTCAAAATGAAGTATCTTGCATTCAAATGATATTTGCTATTATATAAAATTAAAACTTACTTGGTTTAAAAATTGCAGAAGACTATAGAACGCTGCTTCAGATGGTGTGTCCAATCATTACTAGTTTTAAAATGTAAAAATTATTTATCTAAAGGAATGACAAAGGTTCCATTTCCAATAAAATACAAGTATTTTCCCTAACACTTCAAACTTAAGTTGGGGGCATAATTTCATTGAATATAAATGTTCTCATTTTGATAACCTCTTGAGACAGCAAAAAATGCAGTATATTTCTCTTCCTTTTATCTGGCCTCTATCTCAAACTTCAAATGTTAACTTGCTTGACTTTGAAGTCACCTCATGCCAATAACGCAATTTGAAATTCTAGAATATTTATACTACAAAATTATAAATAGTTGCAAAATGAACAGAATGAGTTTTATTGCAGCTATACATTTATGGCTGTGCTTTTTATGATGATTTTGCCATTAAAAATTGTGAAATTATATTTCCATTCTAGATTCTAAATTATTTTGTGATTTCTTAGATAATACTGTCACCAGTAAGCTTGGGGGTGGAGTATGGGGTAAACCCTGAAATGAGCCAAATGTAAACTCAAGAAAAGCTTACTTGCTTTCAAGTGTAGAGAGTTTTCTCTTGGAGTTGTGGATGAAGATTACAGATTTCTGTAATAGAAGTCATATAACTTGTCTGAATTTTCTTAGTTTTGGTATATTGTATTCTTGCCAATTTAGCAGCAATTCAGTAGCAGCTTGGTAAAACTCAGATACTCCATCTGTAATCACTTATAGCTTGTTCCTTTACTCAATTTTGTGTTTTGAAGGAAGTATTTTTCTCCAAGGCTTTCCTGTTTGCACTGTTTTCTTAGAGAAAGCAATGCTAAGTTTAAAATAAGATATTGCTTGAGGCAATAGCCTTAGGAATATTTGTTTACCAAATAATGCTTAGAATTGTTTGGTTTCAGAGTACTTGCCCAAAACCTATATATCTTTAATTGCTGTGTCTGTAATTTTTTGTTGTGTGTCTTTACTATTATTCTACTAGGATTTGGAAGTAGCTCTGCCTTTGGAAGTAGTGCCACAGGAGCATCATCATTTGGGTTTGGAGCTACAAATAAACCATCAGGAAGTCTAAGTGCAGGTTGGTTTGTTTTTCTTGAATTCAAGTTTATCTTAAAGCAAAAGTGCTATAATCAAACTGCTATGCAGTCTTAAAAAAAAAAAGCTACAGTTTAAAATTGCATACATATAACTATTAAAATAACTGTTTACTTGCTAAATATGTGTTTTCAAAGGAATTTTTTGGTTTTATTAAAGATCTCATAGGCAGTATCAAGTGAGCATTGTTTTTTCATTTAAAGGTGTCTGATTAAAGAGAAGAGAACATGCATCAGATTGGATCAGATGCAATCTGAGGCACAGAAATGCAGTTACTATTTGAATGCATAGGCCATACTGTTACTGAGCTATTGAAATCAGTGCATAAATTTGTGACAAATATACCAGTAATTCAACTTCCTGTATTTAAAAGTAAAATTAAAATTATTTTTTTTAGATATCTGGAAGGCTTCCTTAAAACTGTTTTTTTGCTTATCCTTTATATTCTGAAGTAGATAGCCTGTCATTGTATATACCTATAATTCATGTGTTAACTATTTTGAAAACATTTCTGTGGTAATTGAACTAATTATCTCAGCATCATTTCACTTTTCTGGTTTTATTTTGTTGGTAGCGAGAAGATGAAAATGTGGATGTGGTTTCTCCTTAACTCAGATGTTTGAAATCATAGTCACTTCTATAAAAAGTAAATATAGATGCAAGCTAAACTGGAGTTTGTTTTTGAAGCATGTAGCTTACTGTGGTCTCTCTTATAGTATTTCTTCAGTGACAGATTGAAGGGGTATCTTGTCTCCTGTGATTAGCTTTCAGTAGCATGTTTCTTTTTTAAAAGAGAAACTTTAACTGCTATTATAACCAGAATAAGTGGCTGCTATTTATTCGTAAGTGCTCGGTACATTAGCTTGGACCAGGATCTTGTTAGTTGCCATGCTTTTTTTTCCTTGGTTAGTATTAGGCCTGTAAAGTACCTTAAGCTTTGTGTTACAAGGTGGAAACAGTTCACTACACTGGCTGTGTAACATCAAACACCCTAGTATATTTTGATAGAACGTCTCTGATTTTGCAGTATGTAGTTTCTAAGCATCAACCTTCTTTTGCTTATTTTTTTCATGACAAACGAGTCAAAATTTGCACTGCTTACATTTTATGTTTATTATTAATACTTCAAATAATATTGCAGAGTGTCAAGCTGCTGGGTTACAAAGTATATAATTTAGTTTTAATGTATATGATAATAATAATAAAACTAGTTGTATGGATCAGTTGTTCACCACTAATGAGGTATCAAACCAAAGTAAACAAATAGCAAGTCAGTCTTGCTGTATTGGTGGTGTGCAGAGACAATTTAGCTGTCATTTCACTGTATTCCTCAAACCAGCCTCTGTCATGGTGGCAGTGCTCCCAGTCTGTTTTTAGCAATGTGAATGAGTTGGATGCAGAGAAACTAAGATTGTTTTCAGCTATCTCAAGAGTCACAGATACGTGAGGTGGTAACCACGAACATAAAAGATTAAATGTAATTCCTGTCACTTTGTGCTTATAAAAGTGTGTTGATGAAAATCTTCGTCTAGACTGGGATTATGGAATAGAAATCTTCATAAAAGTTTGGTGGTCCTGAAGCACGTTAACTTTTATGTCCAAAATCCTATGCAGTATAGCTTCTGAATTGCATATGGTCTTTAGTTAAATTTTAATGTGTGTGTATAAACGAGTTTGAATGATGCCTAAATGATAAGGCTAGCAGCATGGGTGGTTTTTTAATTTGTCTCCTATTTTTTAAATAACATTTACAGGATCCTGAAACAAGTTTGTTTTATATTACCTACCATAAGATAGTTGTATCTTGTTTCTGAATCTTTCTGTTGAACAGTTAGGAGATAGGGGGAATTGGGATATGTGGATATACTGATGTTACTGCTTTTGTTTAGATGTGAGCACTTTGATATTTTGCCAAAATTAATGTCTAGGAATTGTGCTGTCATCCTGTCCTGGGCTGCTTAGGTAATGCCCCAAGTCTCCTCCACATTTTCCATCAGTTTGTTCTTATTTTATAATGAAGACCATAGATCCCCAAATTGTTTCTGTTGAGTGTAAGTTATGAGTTATATTTATTTGCTTTAAAATTGTGAATTTTTTTCTAGTAGTATTACTGTTCTTCTCAATTTCAGTTTGTATGCTTGAAGAGAATTGAGTCGTATTAAAGTACTTAAGCATCTTCTAATAGTAGCTTGAGTTTAGTCCAGGAATAGTTGTTGTATCCACTGTGTCAGTAGATGAAAGGCAATGCAACTACAGTCTTCTCTCAATTCCTTTAGTGTGCACAATTGTGAGATGGAACAAGTGTCTCGGATTTCTCTCTGAAACGCAGACAGAGCTTCCTTCCGTTGTGGAAAGCTGACTCCTAATGAAAAATCCCTCTTAACTCCTAATTCCTTACTCATCTGATCACAACCAAAAAAGGCTGATTTGACTGGGATGTTGTAAAGAGTGTTAACTCCCAAAATGAAAAAACATCATTGAATTTATAGAGTGAATGCTGTTGGGGGGGAGAGGGTGTCACACTGTTTTTGTGAAAACTGAGATGCTAAACATGCTTTGAAGAGATGAGTTGGGAATTTGTGTTGGAGAATTGTTTTTATTGAAGAGTAGCAGTCTCAGTACAATGGGATGAAAGGCAATTGAATAGGATCATGGCAGGACATGCTCACACTGCTGAAAAGTAGACCTAAATGTAATCAATGTGTAGATATGAACAGGTTTTAAATACAGAGGCTTCAGGAAATCAGTCAGAGCTGTGCTGGAAATCCTTTTTGATTTAGAGCACCTATTGTGATTTGGAGGTAGGGGGAGGGAATAGATTTCCTTTGAGATCTACTGTTTATCCCTGTAGCATTAAAACAAAACAAAAAACCAACCTGTTATGGGAAAGTCTGTATCTTTTATTTGGCTTATCTATCTGAAGGGCTTGACTGAAGTTTGAATTGCTCAAGTGTGTGCAGAGAAGAGCAGTGAAGCTGGTGAAGGGAAACGAGACTTATGAGGAGCAGCTGAGGGAATTAGGGTTGTTTAATCTGGAGAAAAGGAGGCTGAGGGGAGACCTTATTGCTCTGTACAACTACCTGAAAGGAGGTTGCAGTGAGGAGGGTGTGTTAGGTCTCTTTTGATAGGTGACAAGTGATAGGACACAAGGAAATGGTCTCAAGTTGCACCAGGGGAGGTTTAGATTGGACATGAGGAAGAATTTCTTCATGGGAGAGGGTGGTCAAGCACTAGAACAGGCTGCCCAGAGGGAAGTGGTGGACTCACCATCCCCGGAGGTATTTAAGACGTGTGCACATAGTGCTTAAGGATGTGGTAGGACTCGGTACATCAGGTTGGTGGTTGGACTTGGTGGTCTTGAAGCTCTCTTCCAACCTCTATGATTGTGTGGAACAGAGATGCAAATGCCCAATGAGTAAAGTGTACTCCAAGGTCCTTAAGGGAGATGCTAAGTTTGTGCCTTCAAAGGGCAGATAGTCATTTACTTTCTGAAAATAATTGTTTATCCGTAAGTAATACTAATTTCAACAGAGAAATTGTTGATCATCTTGTAGCTATGGTTCAAGATTGTGCAACTCTTCCCTCTAGAACTGAGCTATTCCATAACTGATCTTTCTTCCTTGCAACAAGAATAAGACAATGTATATCTTGTTCAAAGTTTATTCCTAAAGATTTTCATGTTAATATTCTGTGTAAGGATTTAGTTTTCTTTTAAGAAAAAGAACTTGGACAAAGCCATTTAGATAAATTTCCCTTTTGCCTTTCTATACTTTTTTGTTGCTGTCCTGAATGGTACTTGTAATGTACCAGCTGTTACTTTCCAGGTCATATTGAAATTAACAAACATTCTCAGTCTTCTGTCACACAACTTAGGCATCTCTTTCTTTCTAACACTCAAAGTTCACACTGCCTTTCCTTGCATTCTTCAGAATAATCCCTTCATCTAGGAGCAGCTATGTGGAGGTACTTCACATGCATTTTACCCTTACCTGTTGAACTTCTGGCACTGTAGATCACATACAGCTTTACTGTGAATTGTATTCATGATCTTTTCTACAGAAAGCAATGCTTCTGTGCTATCTCAGGTATATACTTGAAGTAAAAAGTTAACTCACAAGGAACAGGTTATGAAAGATTTTTTTGTTCATGAGACTCCCAGATTAAAAGCAGATTTATTCTTTTAAAATATTCTAAGTTAGCAGGGAAATGGAGGAATGGTTGCATCTGCTTCACCCTTTACATTCCAGGATGAGAGACAAATTAGTCCACAGAATTTAGGTGAGACCCAAATGAACAATATCACTAGTCACACTTTAGATCTGTGCATTTGTTACACAATGGGTTCTGCACAGGCAACTGCGTGTTGGAGGACTGCAGTTACTGTAATGTAGGTAATGTTTTTTTTCCTTGACAAGATAAACTATCATGGAGTGGTTGTGTAATCTAGATCCAGACACTACAGAAGGAAGGATTTTTGCCTTATTTTGAAATAGTTCTTGATCTAATGCTTTAGCAACAAGTGAGAGAATGGAAGATGTAAGGCTTGTGTGAGCAACTTTGGGTTTCTGATGAGAACAACCAGCTGGGTTTTTATTTCTGGGCTTTAAAGATAATTAAGGCATTCAGTTGAAGATACAGATATGAACAAAGGATTGCTTTCACTGTCTACCTGTGAACTGATAAAGTTTTGTTAAGTAATGCTTATTAAGACCGTACCCTCTTCTGTTTGTGAATGAATTTTTGAATTGTTTTTGTTAGTATTTATTTACATGTTCAACTTGTATAAAACTGTTTCTTAAAATCTTAACTTGTTCATGTCATACATGTTATTTGGAGTGATTGGTTACCTTATTCAGTTTAGTGAGAACAACATGAAAGCAGAGTTAAGAACTTCTGCTTCATATTAACCAGTATTTGAGAAACTTCTAGCATTCTGTTTCAGCCACTATTGAGTTGATTATGCATAACTGATACAAATTCACAAAAGACAGTGAGATGAATTGGTTTTACTGTCACTGAAAACTGCACATAGATTTTCTTCAGCTGATCTTGTTTTATAGCTGAAGCAAATGAATCTTCTTTTTCTTTACATTTATAGAAAAGGGGAGGAGGAGTTACAATAGCAAAATTTGCTCACCTATTCATTCAGTTTTTCCAAAGCTTTGTTTTTCAAGCTTGTTGTTTGATTCAAGTCATAAAGGGCGTTCTTAGGTACCAGGAACTTGGCAAAGATTTTAAGCCTTTTCTACCTCTCATTTAAGGTGGAATCTGTGCCACATAAGCAGGAAAAGGTAGCGTAGTCAGTAGGACACAAGGCTGGGAGCTCTGTTTCCAGCTTTGCCATTATCCTGCAGTGGGGTGAAGTGAGCAGGCCATGGTCTACTTATACTTCTGCCTTCCCTCCCACTCTGCTTTATGCACATTATGAATCTAAATATGCGATACGTATTTAGAGTTTGAGGAGAAATTGTGGTTCTTCTGTTGTGCTGTTTCAGTGGAACTCTTGGGTGTTACTTTCATATGAATAATGGTGTTGTGAATAGACTGTTACCATCTAAGATAATGGTTGTGAACAAATGTGAGGTAGACTGTGTTAGTGCTGTAATACCCAAGTTGCCATAGCAAGTCCAAGTGTATTAGCAATATGGCTTACTGTTGTAGATCCATGTTAGTACAAAATATTGCAAATATTGGTAATAAAGTAGCTGGCGTTCACAGCTTCAAGGAGAACAAATTTGCAATCCTGATATAACTTATGTTTTAAAATATTTTTGCCTCCCTCATAAGGCTTTGGCAGCTCGACTACGTCTGGGTTTAACTTCAGCAATCCTGGCATCACAGCATCAGCTGGCCTGACGTTCGGGGTGTCTAATCCTGCATCTGCAGGCTTTGGGACAGGAGGGCAACTTCTTCAGCTGAAGAAACCTCCAGCTGGAAACAAGCGAGGGAAAAGATAGGCACCCCTTTTAGGGAAGTGGAAGTGAATCAACTTTGTTCATCTGAGAAGTCTATTTTTCTAGATTGATGCATTAATTAAATTGCATCCCGTGAGATTTATAAAAAACAAAATAAAATAAAAAAATTTGCTACTTTTCCCTATCTGAAATACAAAATGAATCATATTGAACAGCTATTTTCTTGTGAATAGAAACCCGTTTATGTATTTTTATTTTTGGCCTTAGTTTTAGAAATGTTCTATACTGCATTATTAAAGAATCTTGTAAAACCATCTATTTAACCTAATGTTAGTAGCAGAATATTTTTTGTTAATAAGCTTTATACCATATGAATATATGCATATTTGTTTTTTTGTACAGATAAAATATATTCTAGTACAAATACTAGAGTTCATATCTTCTGTTCCTGGATATGGCCTTTAAATCTACTTCAGGGTGTTTTTGTGTATATGGATGTAAATATATACAGTACAGTGCACACATCAGTGTGTATGTATGTGTATATATATATGTATAAAATAAAAACAGATGTGCAAACTTTGCCCTACAGACAGATCTCCTCTTCTTTGTGTGTTCCGTTTCTCCGTGTTGCTCTGTGGTTCCACGTTTTAACGTTCCTATGAATTTCAAATAGTGGGTCCCAAGCTGTTGTCATTACTTTTTGTGTTCTGTTGTTTAAGACCAGCTGAAGTACAATGTGTACCATTTCATGAAGTCTGGTGTATATATAGTGTTTAGGAGCTGTGGTTTTTGAACCTTTATTTTACCCATTTAGCAGCCGACTCTAAAAAAGAATGAGACTTTGACACAAATGTTTCATAGGTAATGTTCCCAAACTATTTGGTTTTCTTTTTTTTTCTCCTGAGCTGCACAGTGGGATGTTGCAGGATTTCAGCTGGAAGCTCAGGATTCCACAAGGTCTGTTTGCAAACAGCTGTCAAGCTGGATAAGCTTTTCCCTGCAGTTGCAGGGGATAAGATATACTATTGTAGTGAAAACCTGAATTAAATGTTACAGAACAGAGTTGATTCACTAGCTTCTTCTAGTCAGTGCTGCTAGCATTGACTTAAGACCAGTTGCATATCTGCTTTCAATACGAGGTATAGTACAGTTAAGCTGCTGCTAAAGAATTGAGGAAAAAATGATGTCATTTGAAGGTTAAGCTATTGCAACAGTAGAGCGTGAATACTGCATATTACATCGTAGCTGCTTGTGCTGCATTTCCAATTCGGTGTACACTAGAAATAGCTGGAAAACACCTTATGGAGGTACTGCCTTTTGTGAGAGAAATAACAGATCAGTTGAATCTTCACAAATAAAGATACAGGTTGAAGTGTGAACATGGAAGTTTGGAGTTGTGTTGCTTTTTGTTAGTTAGAGGATGTTCTGTATATAACATACATCAAATGAATATTCACAATCATTTTCGTGAAAGCACCTTTTTTCTAAAACAGTTACAGTGCGTAAGATTTTTTTTTCTAGTACCAAGCAAGTTATCTACTTTCTATTGTTGAAGTGTTATTACCATTTTGTATGTTCTGAAAGTGATGTCTGCATTCAGTAGTGGTTGCTTTTTGACAAATGTTCAGTTTATCACTTGATCTGGTAAAAATTAAGGGAAACTGAGCACAGAATTCTTCATTTTTGTACACTGTTATTGCATCTTTGTGAATGGTCCCTTGGGAAGGGATATAATGTGTTTTTATGTCTGGGAAATCTAAAACTTATTTTGATTTCAACTTTTTTTAAACTTATATTGGGCTGCAGTCAAAACATTACTGTTTTTATTCCTTTGTTATTGCTTTTTTAATAGTTAATATGTTAAACCACTGGACTTTCTTGTAATGTATTACTTTGTGAAACTAATTCTAAATGTGTACTGTTTGTCCATATGTGCAACTTACCATTGTGCAAACAATAAAACATTAATGCTGTGATCCTTGTAATACATACTTGACTATTTGAAAGATCATTTCCTCTTGTCTTCATATGTTGTGGGACAATCAAAACTGTAGTCGGCTAATATGTGGAACTGTTTTTCCTAGAACGTGAAGAGTAAAATTTTCTTGCTGAAGTAAGGGCCTTAATCTCTGGATTGAAAGGGAGGGTAAGGGAAAAGGAGTGTGTGGTGGTTTTATCTAGAATCTCTTAACACTAGGCTGTACAAACCTGGGTCATGCTGCGATGTAACACAGCTCTAGGTGTGCTTTTTGTAAACTCCAAAGCAGTCTGAGCCTCCTGTGTACCTGTATTCTGTTGTTTCTTTTCATGTTAAGGCAACAGTTCTCTTCAATTGCAGCCTAAGTGGAAAAGTGATTATACAATAGAATAATTGCATGCTGAAGTACAAACTAAAGTGGCCAAAATGGGATTTGAAATAATTATATTCCCAGAATATTACTTTGGCTGTTGAATTTAGCCATGATTTTCATGGATCAGCATTGCACACATTATTTCAAACTTTTTTTCAATGTAAAGCTATACAATACAATTAACGTGCAAAATGCAAATACATGCAAGGTATGGCGTAGTTTTCTACAAGGCATGTGAAGAAGCTGACCTGTACATAAACACCATGACACAAAATAAAATCTGGATGATTTGCTCTTTAAAGAAAAAAAAATATGTACCAGAGGAAGATTGAAGTGGGACATAGATGGGATGTGATTCTCTTCATTAAGACCTTGTACAGCTGTGGTGTAAACTTGTGGCCTCTTTTACCAGAAGGACTCTTTCTTCATT
Organism: Chauna torquata; assembly: GCA_013399475.1. Lineage (NCBI taxonomy): Eukaryota > Metazoa > Chordata > Aves > Anseriformes > Anhimidae > Chauna > Chauna torquata. Next base: position 500,454 of record VXAL01005379.1, on the reverse strand, counting down.
ATTCTTACTACAATATATGTAACAGGAGATATGTCTTAGTTTGCTTTCTTTGTGAACCTCTTCCTGGTCCAGCATCTCACAACTTTCTGTACACTCATTTGTCTACATTCCTGACAAGGTGGCTAGCTGGATAGCCTTCCGTGCCCGTTTACTGCTTTCGTGTTGATTGGGAGGGAGGAGGTTGAAATAAGGGGAAGCCAGATAGAGTTCACGCATCTTCATCACCACGGGCCTCTGAAATCGAAATCCTGGCATTCCCTATCAACCTACGTGTTTGTAACATGACTGTATTTTGAACCCTACTTGTTTTTATATTGTCATTTTTTAAATGAAAGTAAAGTTCAGGAATACAGGCTTAGTGGCCTTTTTTCCTATTTGACATCAGTGATAATTCTTGTTTTTTTTTCCCCAGTCCTCTATACTGATATGTTAATAGAAATAATCCAGAGTCCGTCATGTCAGCTCTTGCCTGGTATTGGTTCTAATACCTGGAATGTCTCAGCAGATGATATAAAAAGTAATTCGTGGGGTTTTAGTGAGAAATTAGGAGTAACTGTATAGGAAAATCTGTCCATGAATGTAAATTCATTATGCACTATAAAAATTTGTTTTCCTAAAACTCTTATTCAAGTTTATAAGGAAAAAAACTGGCGATGAACAAGATTTTTCAGCAATGTTATGTGGTTTTAACTGCTTGGATTGTGCTGTCTAGCTGTTTCCACCTTCTCTTCTCCGTTACCTTTTAAACGTGTGGCAAGCATCTCCGGACATTGCTAGTTGCAGGTATCATAGCAGTAGATCTGCACAACTTCTGGTGAAAATCTGCAGTTGGGCTTGGGGAGAGGCGCGAGACCGAGGCGATGCCTGCAGCTGCCGAGAGGCAGCAGTACCCGCTGCCTGGAGCTGCAGCCCCGCTGTAACGCGCAGCCTCCCGCCCCACCGGACAGGTATGTTGCTGAAAAAGAGGATGGAGGTGGCGAAGGGGGAGATCAGGGGATGTAGAGCACGAGGCTCCCTACTGTGAATGGGACAATTTGTTTTAATTCACTTTGGGATCACTTCTGAACTCAGTCCTGAATACTTGCGTGCTGGTGTCTTTGTAGTCCCAAGTCAACTGAGTCTGTAATACAAATTTTTGTATTGGTTGGGTGTCGCGTTTAGTAGGTAGAAATAGATGGTTGTAGCAGTTTCGTTCTCTAGGTGTGTTGGGGGCCGGGGTGGGGGAAGCACTAAGGGATTGCTATCGGGATTCCAACAGCTTTGTTAGCGAATGCTGCTTTCACCAGGTGGCAGGAGACGACAACTTCTATATTGCTGCTACAAAACCCTTGCAGGCACAGTTGTGCAGTGTCACCTTTTGTTTCCAGGCCGTTCACATTTGCTTGCACCTTTTTCTAAGGCAGTAGGATTTTGTTAAACGTCACCAATATTTGAACCATCCCAGTGACTCACTTGACTGTGCTGCTGTGAGGTTTATTACTTAATGCTTTTTACTCTGCCTCAGGAATTTAACCTTCACGGCCCATCACTGCAGTTGTGAAGCGCCTCAGTGAGGAAGTGAGAATGCTAGGTGTTGCTTTAGCTTTAACAGCTTTTTCCAAAGAATAGTTTGGTTTTTGCTTTCTTACCTTTTAGAAGTAAGGCAATTCTAGGTTACTCCAAAAAGCTTATGCTGTAGAAGTAGTGTAGAAGCTTCTGCAAAATTCTAGAAAAGCTTTTGGGTTGATTTTACTTTCGTTTGGGTATAGATTTGTCCCTCCTAGGATATCAGGTCAATTCTGCTCAACGCTTGCATGGAAAACTTGGAATGCGTACTCCTGTCCTAACCAGGTCAATAGCTGAACAGGTGAAAGATGTTTTTCTAGTTTGTTCAACTAAGGTCTCAGACTTATAACTTCCCTTTTTTGTCTCTTCAATGCAGGTGTCACTGTGCGGCGTGTACTTGGACAGCGCAAGGACAACAGCTCGCTAGACCATGGTGTAATTGCTTCCAAACTCCTGTTCTGATTAGAGGCTGGGCAGGAAATGCCTCGTTGGCTCTGTGTGGCATGTTGTGGTAGCAGGATATGCTTCTGGGTTGATCATCCCCGTCACAAAAGCAAGCTGGGATGATCAGGTTTTGATTGGACACTATGGTGTACTGATAATAAAAAGGGAAAGAAGCACAGTCTTGACAAATAATCAAGTAGCAGTTTATTATCTGAAACTTAAAATCCTGAAAAATATCTGGTACTCTTAATAAGAGAAGTGGCTAAGTTCTTACGGGTGGCGGGAAGTGACAGGCAGCTTGAACAGACTTCCAGTTGGGCGAAACCTTGGGGGCCAGGGGGAGCACAAACTATGTGCAGTTGGGTAGCTAAAGCTAGTCTATTAACTCCGTGGTTAGGCACCTAAGTAGAAGCTACTCCAAACCAGAAAAGCATTGAAAACCTCTAATCCTGTTCACATCAATAGCATTTCTTGGTTGTCTGGACCACCTTTATTTCTTTATCAGCATGCATATGAAGGAAACTAACCTCTGGGCACAAATGCTTTTGCTGTTCTGTCCAGGTTAAGATCAGGAACGTGTGATGAAGGAGTCCTTACCACAGAAGTCCATCCCCCGGTAAAGGCTTGGGGTGGATAGGCCCGAATGCAAAACGGATGCAATGGCAGTAAGCTGTTCAGCTAGCGCTCCCACAGTCATTAGCAGTGTGGGGACATCTCCATCTCCGCTGGAGGTGGGTGGTGGAGTGAAGGTGAGAATACCTGTGCCTTACCAGTGTGTCACCTTTGTTCTACTGTGCAGCCGCGCTTGGCACAGCTTCCCGGTGCGTTGCTTTCTTTATCTTGGTCATCAAAGCTGTAGGCAAGCGTGGTGGTTCTAATTTAGCATTCAGGCCAGACAAAACCAACAGAAGTGATAGCAGAAGGAACGTGCTAGCTTTAATGCTGTGTAAATAAGTCTTAGCAATGTACATCGCCCTTGCTTACCCCCGTGGTAGCGGTATACTGCTTAAACCCCAGGAACAGCTCTGAATGAGCAGGCAGGTGCTCGTGCACCTCCGGCAGCCAAAGCAGAAGCCAGCCTTATCCCCAGGGAGGGCGAGACCTGCTTTGGCCATTAGGCGAGCTCATGCGGAGCAGACCACAAGGGCAAAACCCCTGCTTGCTCCAGCAGTAGCAAAGTGAAGTTGCTGCTGAGCTCTGTTGTGACTCTGCTCTGAGAGTAGAGAGGGAAGGCTTTTAACGTTATTCATGTTGGCTTTGGGTATGGTAACGCTCTGTCAGTGCAAAGAATAACGTCTTGTTTGCATCCAAGATGCGCAGAAGTGGCTGGAGTCACAGGGAGGCTGTGGTACCTCATCCAGATCGTCCTGCATGGAGCAAGAATCCCTGTACCGAAGGTGTAGGGTCTCATGCAAATGTCTATTAAGCGTGTTAAACTTGTTTGTAACAATATTCAGCTAGAAATGCTTTTCTGAGTAATTTGGCACTTTCCATTTGATAAGCATCACCTTCCTCGTCACCTCTCCCCATGCTTTATTTGCTTTATTTGTTGCTGTGTTGTGGTGGTTGGCACTCTGTCGGTAAGCGTGTTAGGCACAGCTTTGGGGCTGCTGAGAAGTACAGCGCAAAAGGAGGAGGTAGATAAGATTGTGGGGGCAGGGGGGGAGAATCCAAACCCTCATTGCTAGGTTAAATCGTCCATAGGTTAAGTCAGGTTCGATCTATACTATTGATGCCAAGGAAAATAGCAATGATGCAAGCAGATACAGTCTTTTTTACTTGTTTTGTAAGCAGTATACTAAAATGTCCTAATATATACTCTTTTATATATATTAATTTTCTGTACCAAGTTGCTACTTTTTGCCCATTTGCACTAATAATCCCTATATAAAACCCCAAACTGCAAACTAAGCCGTTGCAAGTCCCATTGAACCACACCAAGAGGAAAAGCACTTTTTTTCTTGTCTAGAGCTCATGAATCTTACTGTGCAGGCAGCAAACTGGGCTCCAGTGCATGGTGGTGCTGCTTTCACAATACTGTACCTACTGGCATAAAATCACTGACTTGCACTATGCGTTATGAGATGAGCAACAGTAAAATTTGGTTTTGAAGCTATTCTGTTTTTTCTACCTGCTTTTGATAAAATGCTCCTGCTTTGTGCTCTGCTCGGCATAAAGCAGTGTGTGAACATGGAAAGTTCCTGTACTTCTGTTTTTTTTTTCTTTTTAATTGAAATAAACATAATAATAATGCCTTATCAATTTGTCTGGTGTCACTAGGAGGGGAGGCTGTGGATAGACTGATTTAGTCCATAAGAAGCAATTCTTCCCTGCTTTTCCTCCAAGGGGGAGGGGAGAAAAATCTAAAATTCTTTCCTCTTTGCTGGTGGCTGGAGTGGTTGGTTATTGCAGAAATAATTCAATTAGGAAACTGCACCTCTTTCAATGTGAAGCCACGGACGTCAGCTTTGTGTTACGGCTTTTGTCCGGCAACAGCAATCTGTTGTGCCTGCGGAAAGTGGGAGCTCCAAAAATCCATGTACCGAGACCCCAGGGAGAGGAACGTGACAGCTGTATTGATCACGGCCGAAGCGTCGGTCGATGCTAACGAAGCCCCGGTCAGACGTGCGCTGGGCTCCGTGTTGGACCTGGAGGATGTTTTCTGGGAAACATCCGCCTCCATAGTTTGTTGCGACATTGTCCTGGTGAACCTGGGAGGTGTCCCCAGGCGCTTACAGACACCCAGTCACCTCGCTCCCTGCAGCCTACCTCCCTCGCCTCCGTTATCTCAGGCAGCGGTGCGTTTTAGAGCCAGACACAAGATAGCGGAGGTGTCCGTGTCGGTTGTGATAGCACTGTGCCGATGTCTGGTGCCACCGCTGCGTGTGCCGGGATGCTGAGCGCTGGGAGGAGAAGCCAGGTCTCTGCCCATTGACGTGCTTGGTGCCACTGAAGGTTCCCACCCTGGCTCCCCAGGAGTGTGTGAGCTTCGTGTCACTGCATCCTGGGTTATTTTTTACAGTCCTTGACTCTTTCTATGAGATGCTTCTTGGATCATCTTGTTCTAATTATTTTCCAGGAAATGAGAGCCAATAAAAGAAAGCCTTTCTGTTATGAATACATGTGTATTTTAAATGTAGATATTAAATCCGTTCCCTAAGGAGAAATAAAATGAAAAAACGTCTAGCTTGTTCAAGTAATACCACAATGAGAGTAGCCGTGTGGGCTTTCTAACTATGCTGATGGTGTTTAAATAATACCTTACCATAGGTATAGTTATGCTAGTATAAAAGATAGCTAATAACCAGGGCAAGAAGGGAAGGAAGCCCTACTAATTAAGCTCATATATTCTGGTAACTAGCCTCATTCTGGGAATTACGTCAGCATTGCCTGGCAGCAAGAACCACGCTCTTAACCGCGCTGGTTCTTGGTACAAAAGGTGTAGCTGCAGCGTTCCCGTAACGCTTCCCTTCCCGCTAGCTTCACTTGGGGGCAGCAAGGCATTGTTTTATCGGCAGGGAAACACGGTTTTACTGAGGAGCGACTTTGCCAGGACAAATAAACGAAACGCAGGCACTTCTGACTCCAAGGTGGTTTGTTTATAATTTAAAAAAATACATATGTATATTTAATAACTAAACCCCTATATCCTCAACTTGGCTTTCAGATGTGAATTGATTCTGTTATTTTATATCACCAGGAGGAGGAATCTCTACTGATGAAGTGTTAAGCTGCAATGCTGTAAGTGTACAAACTGCAGGAAAATCCTGCTCTTGTGATAAGCATGCCCTGGCTGTTACGTGCCAAGTGAGCCGAACGCGAGTAACGTGGTGATTAATGCTAGCTTTTCTCTGGGAGAAGGGAAGGGGAAGATTTCGGGTTCAGAGCTTTAGCCTAGCATCCTGAGTTGCAGCGTTGCGGACGCAACTGCAGAACCAAAGAAATCCCTGAATCCAGATTTTTCTAGGTTTCTGATGAGGGTGCAAGTCTGTTTGGCAGTAACGATGTGATGGCAGATACACTAGCTAAATATAATGAGGAAGGTAGGTAAATGCGCCCGTTTGGAGTCCAGGGCTGGGCAATGGAACGTGGTTAATCTCACTTGTACCAGAGTGGATAGAATCCATTTACTGTTTACGAGGCTACTAAGAAGGAAACAACCTATCCCAGCGGGCCAGAGAAGAAGGCGTACATCAAGGGCCTGAACTTCATCCCCACCGGGCCGAAAGGAAAAGGGGGCAGGAGCTGCTGCCAGTTTTGTACCTCTCTTACCACCAAGGGAATGCGGCAATTCTCAGAGCACAGGCTGGAAATCCGATAGGGAAAGCAAAACATCCCTGACAGCAGGAGCCATTCACACAAGCAGAGCAGCTTGCGGCAGCTTGGTGGGTCGCGTGGCAGGGTTTGCCTTTCCGGGAGCTCTGACGGGTTTCCAGCCAAAACAGAGACGCAGAACAGGGCCACGGCTCTGTCTCGGGCGACTTGTAAGATGAAAACCCAAGGGGGGGAATTGTTGTTTCTTACTTATTATGGTTACAGCTTCCTCTAATTGCTCCTTCCTCTTTCTGCCCGCCTGTGCAACACGCGGCTGGCGCAGCCAGCCCGGGCACGTCCGCGGTGCCCGGCTGTGACCAGCTCAGCACGCTGGCTCCGCGGGGCCTGGCGTGGTTCTCCCGCTGTTGAACAGGGGCTGCGAGGACAAAGGACGTGGTGTGGTACCATCCCTCGCCTTACGCCTTTCCTGTTTCTGATGGTTTTTTTTGTCATTTGTTTACAATAAAAATACTCCCGTGTGTAGAGGGACTTCAGCAGCAGTAGTAAAGCAGCCAAGCGCCGTTGTTAGATGAGGAGAAGGCCTGCAAGGCTGACCGGGTAAGAGCCCGTGGTGCAGCAGCTCTCTCCCACGCTGCTGCGCGGGTTCCCAGCTGCCGCTGGCTGCGGTCTAGAGCACTGGAAACTATACGGAAAATGCACGACTCTATTTTTCCTGGTACCAGTGAGAAGATTTTTCAGGAAACAAAGAAGAGCAGGTTGGTTCTTCAGACGACTGTGAAATAAAACTTGGTGTTTGCTCTCCTGTGATCCTGCATATGGCAAGAAAATTTGTGCTGAGCCACAGGCCCTGGGAAACTGTAACTGGTGGTAGTAAAATCTGGGAGAGTTCCGGGAAAAGTAAAACAAAGTTGAAATAGGTAATAGAGACTTACATAGTGTGTGATCAGTGTTGTCTCTAGGCTTTTGAAATCTATGCCTAGTCTAACATACACGTGGTGTTTCAATTCCACCTGAAGGCTGCAAGATGCTCACGTTGATGGGAACCTGAGCGTTCGGCACCTACGGGACGTGGGGCTCCAGTGAGGAGTTTGATTTACCTTGGAGCAGACTGAGTTAAGGTTACAAAATTGCTTGATGCAGAAAAGTAAATGAAAAAGTAGCAGAGTAGAAATGACTGTTGCCATACTTACGTATTTTCACTTTTTGTGTGTGTGCGGAAGTGCTTTAAACTTTAAATCATACGGATATTACCTGATTGACTTCAAAATACAGCTAGAGAAAAATTTTGCTAATTAGTCTATTGCAAAATATGGTCTAAAGCACTTTACAAAGTGCCACATATTTTAAGTTTCCCAAAAGCACAATTATCTCTGTGTTTACAGAGACAAGTCGAGACGAACTCTGAGCTGTAAGATGTAAGACAGCTTTTGTAGATAATCTCCGCGAGGGATCTGGTGCTGGTGTTTTGTTGTGATCGAGGCTCTTCACTGGGACTACACACGGGCTAGACAGCTAGATAAAAAGGCGAGCATCGTTTCATACTCTGCTATCGCTGTTAAAGAGGTGCCCTTACTGAGCATCAGCGGAAGCAGCTGCTCTGGGGCTGGGGCCGGGGAAGCGTTTTGCTTCCCACGTATAATCAAAAAGCTGTTTTTCTTGTCAAGTTCACCCCAGATTCAAAGAAAACGACCTCGCAGGGCGGTCTCCGTGAGCTAAGGCGTTCCGTGCCCCGGTGCCTCCCTGCGGGCAGCCGCCCTCCCGCGCCGCGCCCCGGCCCCACAACACCGCGGCTGCGGCCTTAGGCTCGCGGCCCGCCCCGTTTTCAGACGGAGCGAGCGCCTCGGCCCCCGCCACCCAGCTCCGTGAGAGTCCCTTCGCGTTCGCCCAGCCCGCTGGCCGCGGGCGGTGCGGGACCCGTCCCTCCCCGCTTCCAGCGGTCGTCTCGACAACCACGAGCCGCGGGTCGGAGGGCGCAGGGAGCGAGGGCGGGAGCGAGGGGAGAAGGGAGGGTGGGAGCCCAGCGGGCTGGCGAACGGCGGCTGAGGCGGAGACCAAAAGCTTGAGAGAAGGAGAGAGCGAGGCGCCGCTCGGCGCTCCCCTTCCCGCCGGCGAAACGACGCCGCGTCCGCTTCCCGAAGCGGCGCCAGGCCTGGGGGCGGCCCCCTTCGTGGCCTTCCGGGCCAAGAACCCCCCTGCGCTCGTCCCAGGGCCCGCCACACGCCGCCGGGGCGGGCGCCGCGCGGGCCGGCTTCCAGGGCGGGCAGGGAGAAGCCCGGGCCGAGGACCCCGCCTCTTTCCCCGCGTGCGCGCTCCCGGCTCCG
>VXAL01005379.1:434619-490989 GCA_013399475.1 Chauna torquata | reverse complement strand
GTTCGCCGCAAACTTCTCAAAAGCCGCCCGGGCCGGGCGGTGAGGGAGCGGTGCTGCCCTGGTCGCCTGCGCCCTCCGCGTGCGGCAGAATTGGTGCGGGTGCGGTCGGACGCTGGACGAGCCGCTCTGTAGCGCTAAACTGCAAAAAATACCCGAGCTTCCCTTCCTCCCCCCCGCGTTGTTGCCGGAGGGTCCACCCCTGCCTTCTCTGGAAGCAGGGGACACCGCTTCCCGACACTCTCGAGCAAGCTGTCGGCCTTGTGCATCACTGCTCTTAATTGGTCCCTCGGCCCTGGCTGTACTCCCAATTAAAAAGGGAAGAAAAAAATGAAACAACCCGTACCAGGGGAAAAAAAAAAGTAACTGACATTTCTGCATGACTTCTGGCCGGTCCCCACTCTAATCGTATGCATTCTTCAAGCTCGGGTACCGCTGGTTCAGACAGTTTCTTACAAGATTGAGTTTCAAGGATAAACTTGAGTCTTTCTATTGCTGTTTAAAAAAAGCCTCAGTGGCTTTCCGGCGCATTTGCTGCCATCCACACATGGCGAACACACTAGAGGTAGCCTGAAGTGATGTTATAATTAGGACAGATTTACTCTCGGAAAACTTGTGCGCTACAGTCTGCAGCAAGTGTATGCACCTGCTGAGGAGCTGCTGCATCGCCAAGTGCAGGAGTAGATCAATTTTTTTTGCAAGCCTTTTGTTCAGAAAGTGTAAAAGTTACAGAAGAAATGGGGGAAGAAGGGTGGCCTTTTGGCCAGTAGCTCCGTGTATTCAGCTGCACAAGGAGGTGCGCTGACTCGCGGACGTGCAGCCCCCGCGCGGTTCTTACACAAGGCGATTTTCGTGCTCCTTCACGGAGCTTCATTCTCTGCTCACCAGGCTGGGGCCAGGGCCCTGCGCTGGCGCTTGGTGACTCACCGGAGGGGTGGCCTTGTCCCCTCACCCTGTGCCTGGGGCACGCTGTTAGCGGCGGCTTCGTTAGAGCTGGTCGGGGGGGAGCCACGCATCTCCGCACTGATGGGTTTTGATGGCGAGGATGAAGCCCGGGCTCACCCGGAGCGTTGGAAGGTGCTGAAGGGAGGTGCCACCCCCTCATTACTCCTGGATATATCCACGCAGATTTATCACTGTGGCAGAGAAAACCTCTTTACCTGGGAGCACGGGACTGTGTGTGCCATCCAGCCCGGCGGGCTCCCAGCCCTGCAGCTGGAGCATCACTTGTGCTGTCTGCTCCCACCCCTCTCCCGTGCTGCCCCCACGTCCCCTCTTGCAGCCTCACGAGGAGGGATGCTGCCCGGTGCAGGGAGCAAAGCCCGACCACCCCGTGGTTTGTCCCCAGACCCAGGGCTGAGGCGCGGAGCAGCCAGACAGTCGTCCGTGGGGCTGCCGCGAGGGGTGCCAGCGGCTGGCGGTGTGGAGGGGTGTGACGCAGTGCCAGGGTCTGACCATCCCGTGGTCCCGAGCAGGGGTCCGGGTCCCAAAGCATCTTCCTATGGCACTGCTCAAACTGGGCGCTCTCTTGCTTAATTTTTCTAGTTGGAGACAAAGTCCAGCGAGATGCAGAGCAGTGGTTGGTATGGACCAGACCAGCATCAACGGGAGTGAGCCTTCCTCCGGGGAGGCGTGAGCTGTGGGCTTTGCTCCCTGCTAGTAACTGCTGAGATGCTTTGGAAGCTCCGGCCCTTGGTTTTAGCCGCCCTGTGTAAGCGCTCAGCTGAACGCAGAGCTTTCATCGCCCAGCACGCGGAGCTGAGGTGGGCTTGGCGTAGGGGGGCGGAGGGGACCTCCTGCAGCTTGTCCGTGCTCCCGGCGCCCACATTCTCCTTGCCGTTGCAGTGCCCATCTACGTGCCGTTCCTGATTGTCGGATCCGTCTTTGTCGCCTTCATCATCCTGGGGTCGCTGGTGGCGGCGTGCTGCTGCAGGTGCCTGCGGCCCAAGCAGGAGCCCCAGCAGAGCCGCGCGCCCGGGGGCACCCGCCTGATGGAGACCATCCCCATGATCCCCAGCGCCAGCACCTCCCGCGGCTCCTCCTCCCGCCAGTCCAGCACGGCCGCCAGCTCCAGCTCCAGCGCCAACTCGGGGGCCAGAGCCCCCCCGACCAGGTCGCAGACCAACTGCTGCTTGCCCGAGGGGACCATGAACAACGTCTACGTCAACATGCCGACCAACTTCTCGGTGCTCAACTGCCAGCAGGCCACCCAGATCGTGCCGCACCAGGGGCAGTACCTGCACCCGCCGTACGTGGGCTATGCCGTCCAGCACGACGCGATGCCGCTTGCCCCCGTGCCCCCCTTCCTGGACGGTTTGCAGGGCGGCTACAGGCAGATCCAGTCCCCCTACCCGCACACCGGCGGCGAGCAGAAGATGTACCCGGCTGTGACCGTGTAGCGCCGCGGCGGCCTCCCCCTCCCCGCCCGACAGGTTTTTAATATCCCCTCTGAACAGAGGAGACATACTTCCTTGGAACGCAGCTCCCAGAACATCGCCTGTAAATAATTTTGAAAGGCTCATGCATGTCAGACAGTGTTTATAAACCATTTATTTTCATCGGGGTCCGTTGCCAGAAACTGTAGGATGATATCGCTGAATTAACGTTTCCAGATACGCTTTCATTCCAGTGCATGATTTACAGTGGCGAAGGATTACGCTGAAAATGCATATGCATTTCAGATCACTGTGCTTGCGAGATAAATGCCGGAGCCATTAAGTGCCCTTCAGGTATGACATGGTCAGAAGTATTTGCCTAATTAATTCTTAGAAAGAGTGTTGTTACACTGTACAAGACGGCAGTACTTACGCAACCTCTTTTCTCCTCTCCTTTTCCAATTCCTTATTGACATTTCCCATTGCTTTGCAGACAATCACAACTGAACCTGAGCAGGGCAGTCGTTCTGTGCTGGGTTCCTGGTACCGGCTCCCATGGTTTTTTAGGCCCCTGGGCCCAGGGTGAGCTGCCACGCGGTGCTCAGTCTTGCAGAGAACAACTTTCCTTGTCCCTGGTATTTATGTAGGAATTAGGAGCAGATGAGTTACCCGCCTCTCACTTCCAGCGCACTTGAAACCCTTCTTGATTTGATTTCGCCGTGAGATCAGGAGGTAGTAGTGGTTTGCATGGACTTTTTTTTCCTCTTTGTGGACTTTTCACTGCAAACAGGGTACGAGGTACTTGCTCCTTCTGCCACCAGCACAACTTTTGATACAGCGACTGCTATCGGAGCTGAAGCGATGTTTGTGGGGAAGGGTTGTGCTGCGACTTCAAATGCGCCTCGTTTGACCTCGCCTCCCACGAGACGCCGAGCCCGCGCGCGCAGCCCTGCCAGACCCCAGCCCTGCTGCGGGTTCGTGGTGGAGCCCACCCTCGGGAACGCGGGCATCCTTCCCGCGCCACCCGCCCCGGTCCCGCTGAGCCTGCAGGGGCTCGGGGAGCTTGGAAATCCGCCCCGCTAGGTTTTTTTCCTTTACTCTTGGGAGTGGAAAGGCCCAGGGACGTTTAAAAATCTGCGCTGAGGATAAGGAAGAAGGCCCGCCAACGCGCGGAAGGCTGCCTGCGCGCGCAGCCTGGCGGGGCGAGCCGTGGCAGCTTGCAGAGGGGGCTTCGTAGCCGGCACCGTGCATTTGGTTTGTTTGGGGAAAATACCTCCTGAGTTTGGCCCGGCAGCAGCACACAGGGAATAATCAGACCATGCCCCTTGTAATGTATCGACCCAGGTGTATTTAAACAAGCAAAACAGTCTTCAGGGCTGTTTTTGTCTGGTAGAAAGCTTGGTCTCTGCGTTTTGGTCCGTTTGTTCTTCAGACTAAATGCTGCAACTGTAGTAAGGGCAAAACCAAAACCTGGTGATTGCTGCGAGCAGGCCAGAGCTGGCAAAAGGTTTCTTGTTTCCGATGCTGTATCAGTACGTAGCAATAACTGTGACACTGCTATTTTTTGTATGTCTTTCAAAACTGCGCATACGCGTGGAAGCATTGCCAAATCCCATGGTTTACTTGTAAACACGCCACACACACACAGGCAGTCTACAGCAAGGAGAAATGTTTTTGACCACTGAAATAGGAAAATGAATAGGTAATTTGTACCAGATCTGCTGTTACTGGCCGAGGTCTCCCCATTCAGTGTGTGTGACCTTTGCAAAAAGACCGGCTCGCAGAGCAGGGCTTCGCCTCCCGCCGCGCCGGGCGTCCTCTGCCTCCGCCAGAGACGCGCGGCACCAAGCCCGCGCTGGGAGCAGCGGCCTGCGCGCCCTGCGGTGCCGGCGGCTTCGCTGGGAGCCGGAGGTGCTCGGTGCCGGGGGGAGCAGGTGGTGGTCTCTGCACCAGAAGCCGAGCCCACCGACAGGGTGTCTCCGCCAGCTGCGAGCGCCCGCTGCTCTCTGCCGTGCTCCTTGCGCATCCCCTGGCAAGGACACCCGCTCTGACCCATGGCATTCAGGTGAATCTTTGTATATTGTTTACTTGTTTAAAGAAGTAAATATGAATAAGTTAAATTTAAGTCTGTAGAAATTAATTTACAGCTGAAGGAAAAGAAACCTGAGTTGTAATAAAAAGTTTGTGAGATGTGCTGGTTTTTTATGTCATGTATAATAATGTAAAACCAATGTTAACATTTGATATAGCTTTTAAATCTCTGAAAGGACACTTGGTTTAAAGTGTTTCTTACAAATGAAGAAAAAAGCCCCCTTTGTTTCTTAATAAATACTTTATGGTGTGACTTTTTCTTTTGTTTGCTTTGTTGCAGTCATTTTTTGTTCAGTTAATGCCTCACTTGCCTCTGTCTACAAGAGCATGTCTGACCAGCCCAGCGAAAGCAGTCTGGATTTTCAGATGTGTTTTTAAAGAACAGCAGTACCAGCAGCCACCACCTGCGGGGCTGAAAGCTGCACACCAGTGGGCTCTGTCCCCCCAGGGGGACAGGGCCGTGGTGGTGACGGGAGGAGCACCTTGCCCAAGCCCACAGCCAGGTGGCTCAGGCGCACCCCAAGCCAGCGCTGGCCCTTTGGGTTCAGGTCCTTGGCAGTGGCTTCTCCTGCCTGATGGAGAGCCTCGGCATTGCTGTTGAGAGGAGCAACGGTGTTTGTGCAATGCTGCCTGCAGGGAGAGAGAGGAGAATGGGCCAGCAGTGTATGCACAGCGTCCGTAGCACGTGTTCATGAATTTGGGTTTTGTTTTGGCCTTCAGGAAAAGCTTGTCTCTTCTGCGAGTGCCCGTATCCCTGCATCTGATCCACTTGCCTGCCCCATTCACAGAGCCACAGGATGGTTGAGGTGGGAAGGGACCTCAGGAGGTCATCTGGTCCAGCCCCTGCTCAAGCAGGGACACCCAGAGCAGGCTGCCCAGGGCCATGTCCAGGCGGCTTTTGAAGGTCTCCAAGGAGGAGACTCCACAGCCTCTCTGGGCAACCTGTGCCCGTGCTCCATCACCCGCACAGCACAGAAGTGCTGCCTGGTGTTCAGAGGGAACCTCCTGTGTGCCAGTTTGTGCCCATGGCCTCTTGTCCTGGCACCGGGCATGGTGGTTCCTGTGCCTGCTGGGGTTGAATTAATGATCCATGGGCTTGGTTTGGGGATGGGGCAGCGGGGAGATGCTGTCCGAGCACCAGGGCAGCCAGGGACCCCTCATGCCTTGGAGGCACCCGCAGGGATGGTAGTGGTGCAGCTGCAGTCACGTTCACAATTCACAGCCACGTCGTTCTAAGCAGGGATTTTTCCACACCAGCAAAAAAAATCGAGTCTCGCAAGGAAAACAGCCCTGCTGTGCCAGCAAGGCCCAGCCCGGGCTCGCCAGCCTCCGGGACGAGGCCACGCAGCGTTCCCGGCACGCGCTCCCCCAGCAGTGGGTTGTGCTGGCACCGGCTGCGCGGCCAAGTTGGTGGAGGCTGGGGCGGGGGAGAGGCCAGGAATAGGAAACGGAGCCTCGCTATGTGGTTATGACCCCAACAGGAACGAATAGGCTGGGGAAAAGGTAGTCCTGGCCAGGCTGAGCGTGACGGTTGTTGAGAGGTCCCTTGAGTGGGGAGAGGGGTGCGGTGGCTGTAAGGTGCTGCCAAAGAATGAGCGTTCGTTACGTAGGCAATCCCCTCCTTCCCTCATGCACTCTTTTTTTCTTTTTTTTCTTCTTCTTTTTCTTTTTTTAAAGAGGCTAAAACCTGCCTGCTAAAAAAAAAAAAAAAAGCACAAAAAAAACCCCAGCCACACTTCTAAACCTGCTGCACAGCAAGAACGTACACTTCTAGCCATAGAGGACTACAAGGAGTGACGGAAGCCCTTCTGCAGGCGTTTCGCCCATTCCACAGCTCTGGCTGAGCGCTCCCGTGGGGCTCCCCGCAGCTGGGTGCTCAGTGACTCACAGATCAGGAACCCCTCCCTGAATGGCCGTGTGCATTTTTTGCTTGCTCAGGTTCATCCCACTGCTCAGTTTCATCTTCCCAGACTGCCCTAAACAGTTCCTCTCTTTTGTCCTGCTGTTTGCACCTCTTAAATTTACGGTCTCGCTTGAAGTTTAAAGTGTACGGAGTTCTTTTTCAGTGCCTGTTTTTGAATACATTGCTACCTATTTAAGGCTCTTTCCTCCAAAGTGGTCAGGAATTTGTCGTGCCAGAGGCTGTAAGGCATATTAGTGGTGGGGAACAAGACGCATGCATGCTGGGCTGTCACTGACTTAGCCCACAGCACCGTCACTCACCCAGGCACGGCTAAAATCGTGTTTGTCCCCCTGGCTGCCCTCACATGGCCACCCCCGCGGTGTCACTCTGGGAGGCGTACTGGTGCTCCCAGGCATTCACTGAGGTTGCACACACACACACACCCTCACACACCCTTGTGTTCTGTCTCCTCCAGGGGAAGCGTGGCATGGTGGTGACCCCAAGGCAGCTGTGGACAACCCCAGGGTGCTCAGCCAGAGCTGGCTGAAAGCGCTGCACGTGCCCAAGCACGCTGCCACGAGCAGAAGCAACCGGCCAGTGTGTGAACAACTGCTAAACACGCTCCTAAATCCCCCAAAACGTCCTCCACTCCGCAGGCCTCTGCTCTGCAGCTGCTGGTGCAGCGCTGGAGGCTGGCAGCAGGACCCATGGCACCCAGAGCCACTGAGCTCCGCAAGGGACCAGCGCAAAACCAAGCACCGCCAACAGAGCTCAGCAGGGAGAACCGCTTTGGGGTGTCCTCCCCATGGCCCGGGCATTATCAGAGGAAGAAGCCCATCCCTCCATGGTGGCACCACAGCTCAGTGCCCCATACAGCTGTTACCAGGCCTTTCCACGTGTAGTAAAGCGGAGCTTGGTGCAATTAGCGTCCTGTGCTTAAATTTGGCACATGATGCCCACAGGCGAGCAAGCCAGATTTCAAGTCCCAGATCAGCACATTAACCTCAGCACCTTCCTGCCAAAACATCTCGTTTGCTGCTCACTTTCGATCTTGCTGGTGCTCTTCCTTCCCTTCCAGACTTTCTCCCCCCCCTTTCTTTTCCTCCCACTGATGTTGTTACTAAATATTATTCCCCAAGTGTATTCCCTTGTATTTTTCCAAGCTGAATCTCATTTTATTGTTTCCTGCTCGTATTTCTTGCTTCTCTGTAGGTCCCTTTGTGTTGTTTCTCTGTCCTCAGTGGGGTTTGCAACATTTTCCTGCATAGGATCACATGCAAATAATAGACTGAACGAGTGACTTCAGCCCATGCCAGCCTTTCTCCCCCTCCTTGTGCGAGCTGCAATGCCAAGTAACACAGGTCACTGGTGCCGTACCATCTGCCCCTGCCTCAGAGCAGTGGGGAGATGCCCACCACGGCTGGACCACGTGGCACAAAACATCAGCATGGGCTTCACCCACGGGAAGACTCCCACGGCCCCAAGCACAACTCATTGCATCCGGCACGCAGACAGTGGTGGATGGCAGCATCTGGGGGAGCTAGCTGATGAGTGGAGGCACAGCTTCGTTAGGAGATGTGCCCATCTACTGCCAAAGGTTAATGCCTTCCTGGTTTTCCAAATAGTGAGAGAAAGAAGGCAAACACCTCGCAGGCAAATACATGGCAGAAAACTTGCTCAGCGTGCCAGAGGCTGGGGATGCTGTTGCTAACCTTCCTCAGAAGAGGGGAGAGAACCCTCTCTGCAGTGTTACATGACTCACATCATTCAGGTGGCTTATTTTTTGCTCTCAAAGTGCTTCCAGTATTGTACCAGCCCACAGCTTTGGCAGAAGAAGTTAATTTATTTCATTTACTTTTTCTTAATACTTCTCAATTTTAGTGGTTACTTCTGTTTCCAATCAGGTAACAAAGCCAACAGTCACTTTCTGTATCTGCAAGACCCCGTGGGTGCCTGCAGCTCCCCATGGAGAGGTGTTTTCGTTTTCTTGTTGGAGTTCTCAGTACTATATTAGGAAATCTGGAAGAAAACTTACCTTAAACTGACTTTGAGGTCAGTCTTGTCTGCTACTGCAGGCTCTCTCTTCACTCACTTAGTAAGATTATAACAGCAAAAGTGTAATTCAAGCATCCAAGAAAGAGTGGAAATAGCATCCTTTCTCCTGAACATGATAATCCTTCACTTTCAGATAAGCAAACCCTTATTTGCTGTTATCAGTCCTTCAAAAAACCTCCAGCAAAATTGAGGCAAACAATGATACATCAAGCTGAAAAAAGTGGATTAACTAAAAAAAAATGAATTAGTTGCTTTCCATCAAGCTTTCCTCATGTTCAATGCTGGAGCACATTAGGGCACAGCCCAAACTAGTTTGTCTTTGTAGGTTAACTCGAAAACAAAAAAAAAAAAGTAGGAAGGCACCACCTTGGATTCAATCCTATTAAGCCAAGGCAGGGTAACATCAAGTCAGAGAGCTGTAAGAGCAGAACAAGAAAATAAAATGACTTCTCTGTCATCTCCCTCCCAAGACACTGAGCAAATTCAGCCACTCATGAGGGTGGGCTGGCAAAGCGTTAGGCACTGCTGGGCCCAGAGCCAATTTCAGGAGGGCTTCATGGAGACCGGTGGAGCTGTGTCCACCCACACCAGGGACGAGTCTGACCCCGTACAGGATGTTCCTCCACCGAGATGAGGATACCATCATGTTGCGCAGTCTCTGCTATGATTTATTACCCTAAAGGTACATATTGGCGTATGCAGCTGCTAATTCCCTCAGTATTTGCTTTTGAGGGAAAGAGAATCCTAGTGACTTCACACTCCAGACAATCTGCGCATTATTATGTCCCGTTATAGGGGAAAAAAGTGATTCTCAGTTTACGTCAGCACAAACCAAACAAAAGCAGCGGCTGTAGGCCTGGTATATGGTCAGAATCAGGTTCTTGGTTTAAAAGCTGAACTGTCATCCTCAGTATGTACAGGGAAATATGAACGCTCAGTATTAATCAGGGCTTAATTTAATTAATGTATACAATATGGTTTTATTGTTCAAGCTCTGATACCAGGCTTCACATTCAAATGAATTGATCATAGGACCATAGTAAATTTTTTCCCAGGGATAAATCCTGTATTAATGTGCTTGGAAACAGCTCCATCCACAATTGGCAATGCGGAAAAAGGAAGGGGGGAGACGGATCAGCACTGTTATAAACCCACTGTATTATATAACCCAACCCAACATTCCCTTTCTTCCAGTCTTCTTTCTCCTGGGGGACTGGGTACTGCTTACCAGCAAGAACCACCAGCTCCACGGCATCTGCCAAGAGCAACAAACCCGTTTGCTCATTTGAGTGTGACAACTGCACTGAGTGGTCATCATCGGGCTGGGCCATCGAACACAAGGTGTGTGAGTGCTGAGGCTCCCACGCGCTTCACTGCAGGATTTAGCTCTCCTGAAAGCTCGCAGCTTCAGGGTAGGTCTTCATTACTCAAAGACCTCACTCGTGTGCCCACTTACCCCAGCAAGGTCGGTCTCCCCACCACCCCAAGGATGTGGCACCCTGTGGGGCAGCACCCACCACAGTGGGAAATGCAGCAGGGAATCAGAATCATCTCTTCCACCACTACCCCACCGCCAATTGGATCGGTCACGGCATGAAAACGCAGCATGAGCTCCCGCTGCCACGCTTCCCAGTGACGTGGGTCCCGGCTGAGTGCTGCCGCCACAGCCGGGCCTCGCCAGCACGGCTCACCTTTCCCCACCTTGCTCTGCCCAACAGCCCCCCTCCGCATCACGGACGTCCAAGAACCCATGCTGGTTTCAATGACATTTCCAAGCCTCGTTTCTCTGAGGACCCATACTTCTGCTGAGGAGGAAGCAGCAGGAAACCCACTGCTCTTTCCAAGTTTCTCAGGACTCGCTGCTCCACAAATGTTGGGAGCACTGGGGCTCAGGGCTGCGCCTGGAGGGAAGCCTCAGGGAAGGCCAGCGTTTGGTGGCTGGGTACCTCCGGAGCAGCGCTCACACAAAGGGATTACGTTTCTGAAAGCTTCTCGCTTAACATTCCTCAACTGGTCCTTTCTCAGTTACACTTTTATTTTTTAATGCTCCCATTTCAGACTTGAGCATTAATCTAAGGGTTTAGAGCCTTTGATTCTGTTTCGGCCTGGTATGAGGCACTGAGGACCGCCAGCAACAGCCTTAGCAGCTGCTGCTGCAAATATCTGGCTCTGGGATGTGAGCACTAGACGCTTTCACAGCCTTGCCTGTCAAACTGTTACGGGCGAAGTCTCAGAGGTGATTATTCAACTAATATATCTAATAAGGGGTTTAAGAAGCAATTCATTACATTTAACAATTCCGAGAATTATTTCACATTCAGCATACTGTAGAAGAGATGACAGCGCAGGGAGCCATCAGCTAAGCATCACATTCCCCCACAACCAACTGAATAAAGCTTATTCAAGTTTATCATCAATTATACTTTGGCATAATTGATTGCCCAGATGTGCGAGAAGTCTTTACACTCAGTGAGGTTCTCGCTGCTGCAAGCGTGCAGGCTGGACCGCTGCTACAGGCAACGGGCAGGCGCGTACTGTGGCACGAGGGGGATACACACTGAGTTCATCACAGGCCTTTCATTTCTTTGCAAAGGAAAAGCAGGTACCAGGTCTGGCTTCTGGGATAAAAGTGTTTTGAAATGTGCTCAAGCAGTGACTTGTAAAGGAAAGAGGGGAAACTTGGCTTACAACCTCTCTTTGTTTCCTAATTTTAAAAAACCCAGAAGTAATTTGTTGTTTTAAACAAGTCTCTCTAGGCTCCTAAAAGTGGTTCTGTCTGCAATGTGACAATCTGTAAGGAAAAAAACATTCATCAAGTTACAGCACCCTAAAGAGGAGAAGTTTTAGCCAGACTATGTATAAATATGCATTTTATTCCTGGTAAAATCTATTTAACACCAATATCTAATAATATCTGGACAAAAGATCTCTTCATTAAAGCTCACGCACTTTTACTTTCTGTGGGGATCTCGTAATGTGCGTTCCCCGAGGTCACCAAAAGCCTAGTAAGGCCAACCTTTACTGCAGCTGCCATAACGTGAGCATCACTCCTGGCTCGGTGCGTGCCTGCGGTTTTTGCTCAGGAAGGAGGACACTGCTGCCGTGGGCTGGCTGTGCCTTGGGGTCTCACAGCCCCAGTTAGGAGCCTCAGCTGCCAAGGCTCTCCCGTGCGCCAGCCCCCGGCTTCCCAGCGGGCTCAGCACGAGGGACGAGGCATTCACAGCTCACCATGAAAAAATATTTGTCATGTGGGAAGAACATATTGTAGGGAAGAAGATCACAGCGCACGTCCCCCCGAGCCTATGGCTACAGAGCTACCGGGGACAGGAGAGCCTTTGTGCGGTGCTGCATGCTGTCGGTCTTGCTTGAGGCAAGTGAGCATGAGAGGTACTTCTCCGAGTGAGGCACCGCGAGCGAGCCTGGCAGCAACAGCCGAGCACCATCGGCAGAGCCAGATGCGATATTCCTCATCATGCAGAAACAGGAGAGAACCTCCTGTGCTCTCAAGATGCTTTGGAGAAGGTCACCTCTCATGTTCCTGTATCATCGCTCAGCTCGATGCGTCATCAGACCATTCCCCCCACAAACACGGGTGTGTGCAGGCCCAGTGTTAAAAAAAAAAATCCTCTTTCAAATTCAGCTGTGAGAAGAGAGCAAAGGAGAGTTTAGTGCTTCATTTTTCCCTGCTGTGTCTATGCGATTTAGACAAGGAAAAAGATTTCCAAGGCTTATTTTAGTGAAGCCTTGGTGAGATCACATGTATCAGTTGTAGGAGAGACCTCTGCCCACCCAGTCTATATGAAAAGATGGCTTTCTCTCTTGAGACACTGACACTATTCAAACATCAGGCACATGCCATGAGCCTGCCAGTGCCATTCTTCTTTGGAAACTAGTCTTGTGTTTGGGGCCTGATTCAAGTCCCACTGCAAGGAGCCCGTGTCTTGTCCTCGGCACTAATAGAAGCATCCCCTTAAAAACACACCAGAAGGTAATGAAAAAGAACACAACTCCCACATCAGCTTTGCAGGCAAAATCCCAAACGCATTTATCGTTGAACTCCTGCTGCAAAACTTGTGGGGGGGAATAAAACAAACAAGCCTTGGTCCATTGAGCTGCTTTAATAAAAGGTTTATTGGAAATATTTTTGTGCAGACATACAACAGTCAACAAAGCTGTTCAAAGCTACAAATTTGCTAAGTTTTTTGAACCGTCTAAAAACATGAGTAAATGACCTTCATTTGTATTCAGTCTGGGAGGGAAATGAACCCCACTGTAATGCGATGCTGTATTGAACCTACCAGAAGACATTAACAGAACGTGAAAATGGTAACACTTCGGGAGGAAAAAACCCACACACCACCACGGCTCTCGCTGCTCTGCTGGGAGCCAATTAAACATTCCCCCACAGCATTACTCCACTCTGCATATCCAGATTAAAACCTCCCCATCTGTAACAATATTTAAGCAATTCCAGCACAGATATGACAGACAAGCGGGCACATGACTCGGCTCGCTGATGAAAAAGATGCTGTTAAAGACCCCGTCGCTCAAACAGCGGAGTATCTGACCTCCCAGAACAACAGGCCGCACGCTGGGGGCAGGAGGAGGTTTTCGCGTTGAACAGCTCTTCCAGCACACACATGCACACACAGTCCCAGAGGGCTCGGCTGCCTAATTGTTCGATAGCATCGGGAGCCCTTTTTAAAAAGAGCTGAGAACCAACTTGGAGCAACTTTCCAGTCTACGTCCTGCTGATGGTAAGAACAGCAAGTGCTTGCATTTGCCTACTGAATCAAAAAGGGCAACATAGAGCATACACAATGTCTGTTAAATTCCATGTTTTCTAAGAAACCCTGCAGATGTTTTGAAGTGGATTAATTTATGCCAAGACAACATCTGGAACATCTTCTCAGGGAAGCCACCCAGTAAGGTGGTCAGAATTTAAAACAATCACGTCTTTCTGTTAATGTTGGCTTTCACTCCCTTGGCTTCATCACGCCATAATTATAAGGGTGCTGACCCCACGGTTACGCACAGTGACAATCTGGCAACATATCAGGCTTTTCTTCATTGTTAGACTTTTGCACGACTGCCCAGAGCTGGGGGCTTGCCCACACAGAATTTGTCCTTTACCCACCTCCATTTCTCTTCAGTATCTATAGAGATGCTGAGGAAGAAACCCAGTAGATTTCAGGAAACTTGTCTCACCATCACACATAAAGGAAGGTTTTGGAGAAACATCAGCTATTTTACCTTCTGTCCACACTGCAAATGAGTAGGCCCTAAATTTGTATGGAACAACTCCTAGCCTTCGAACTCTGTCATAAAAAGACCCAGGATCCCGGATTAACAAGCCCCTTCCACTGGCCTGGGCGACAGGAACCAGCCCCGGAGCAACATGCAAGGAGAGGTCCTGCTAACTCTGCATGAAAGCCACTCCCCGGCAGGACTGAAATCATTCCAGTGCTCAGTCCCTGTGGGTCCGTGAGGCAAACAACAGCTGGTAAACCATTTCATGATCTGTCACATAGAACAACTGGAGCCTACGGACACCAAAGAGCGCAGGCTGCCAGCAGGGATGCGTTCCCTTTCTCCAAGCTCAGGACTCAGCTCGGTGCCAGGGAAAGCTCAGCTTCAGGAGATAAGGGACCTTCACTTGCTCGCACTGCAGCTTTCTTCCTCCCTTCCCAGAACCATAGGAAGGAACCGGAGAAGGAAGCTTTATCACAGCTCTTCGGGGAAGGGAGATGAATCTCTCCCCTCCCTCTCTTCCAGCAGCAGCAGTGGTCTCTGCCAAACCAATCCAAGAGCCCAACCAAGAGCACATTCCAGGCCTGATAAAGCTGGCCAGGTTGTCTGGGCTCTCTGCAGGTCACCAAGAAGCAATCACCTTTGGGATTCACTCGTGTGGCCAAATGGCACAGGGCACTTCCTGGTTTTCATTTGCAAACAAGGCTCAAAGCCTCCATTAATCTTGCTGCTAGGTGAAGGTATGGAAAGAGTTATTCTCTGCAGCCATGTGGCTTTCTTTTTTGTCATCTATTGCACTGACATGTCCCGTGGCCTCCTCCAGACACATGGCTCTGGTCACAAGTGCTTAAGTGTAGTGGAGGCTCTCTTGGAAGTTTAGAGGATAATGAAGCTTTCAAGTAAGAGGATTTGAGCTCTCTCCCTCCTAGAGCTATTCGGTTCTGCCAGAGTGAGCAGTATTACAAGACTAGTAAAAATAAAATGGGAAGAGGGCTATGTTAACTGTGTAATCAAACTGAGATGACTCATCCCAACCCCACATAAGGACAGCTCTACAAAACTAATCAATGTGTATGGCTTCATCAAACAAAGCACTGAGACTTTCATCTATGCTACAAAAAGTGGGTAAAAGCATGTTTAACTGTATTCTAACAGGAATTGCTTGCAGTCAGTCCAGAGGGCTCAGCACGGGTAAGAACAAAGCTCTAGGAACCATCCGTCTGAAAACTCAGGTCATGTCAAAGGCCCAACCTCAGCAGCACTAGAAGGTCACTTCCCAAGAAGCAGGGGCTGAGCTCCTGGAGCAGCTTGTTTTACGCCTGCTGCTGGTGCTGGGAGAGCCCAACTGGCCATGATCTACGGTATGAAGACTGCTGTGCCATCGCATTACGCGATGGGCAGCTCCTTGGGGATGCCTCGCTCAGCCTGGCCAGAAAGCCGCCCGTCAGCAGGATCTAGGGCAGAGCTCCCACACAGAGGGCTGCTGAGGAAAAGTGATGTGGCTGCAAATAAGCAATGCACTACAGAAAAGTGTCATTGCCCGTTCATTCACTCGGCAAGTGATGGTTACTCACCCAGGGCCTGTCTGGTGGGATGGGAATGGGCTGGGTACAAGTCCAGTCATCAGCTTCATAACCTGTGGAGTCTTCATCTCTTCTATACCTCTACACAATCCATAGTGACAGTTACGACTTACGGTTAGGGACAATACTTGGATTTGAATTCAAAACTCTCCTTATTCGATAGGTGCTTTGGCTGTGCCTGTACCAGCTGCCTGCAGGACAGCCCCAGAGCTGTGCCCAGGGGACCCTGCAGGTGCAAAGTGGGGAGCAGGGTCTGGATCCTCGAGGAGGTGCTGAGCTGCAGCACAGACAGACCCTGGTAGAGGTGAGTACAATGGAAGGGCAGAAAAACTTCTAGGCAGCCTGAGGTTGTGTGGAGACTGAGCAACATACACCATCAGTGCCTCAGTGCCACATTTCAAAAGCAAACTGCCACCCAGATGCATCAGGCACAGCGTAGACACAGCCAAGTTCTCCTCCAACCCATCATGGCTGGAAATACCTGTCATGGTATTTCATATCATCATTGTGTATTGTAAGGCTCAACAAGAGACCAAGAGCTCACCTTGCAAACTGACTGAAGTTTAAGGCATTGATACTGTGCAGTGATCCAAAACTAAGGTAAAATATCCTCAGTGCCTTAAAGCCACGGAGAAATCTGACAAATCCAAAGGGCTTCTTGGGGGCAAACGCCTGCTCAAGGGCTGCTCCACTTCAAACTTGAGCTGTGAGGCATAATAGCAGAAGAACAGCTGCCAGACTATTTAAAAATGAAATTAAGTCATTATTTATAAAACCACAGGAGAATGTAAATTGGGCATCACTGCACTGATGACTGGAGGTGATGCAAAACCATAGATTTGGTGTGTTAGTCCAAAAGGACAAAAAAAGCCTCTAGGACAGGGACAGCACGGGGACCATGTGCCTCTCCCAAGGCCTGGGGGTTGTCCAAAGAGGGCCAAGTTGCACTGACCACGTCGCTGTCCCCACATTTCACTTACTCTGGTCCATCTGAGCTTACACTTGAGTACATGCTGCAAAAATAATGTAACCTTAGTAACAGGAGACTTCCCTGCAGCATCTGCTATTAGCTGCTGTCTGAGCAGGGAGAGACTGCACACTTCTGGCATGCACTAAGAAGCGTGTGGTCTAGTGAAGTGCAGATTAGTGAGGCTTGACTGTTATCTTAATTTACAGCCCATATAGTTCATGGTAACTCCACACACAATTTTAGATACATTAGCAGCTTAGTTTGACTCAGATACTTTTATTGGTTATTCACCATTTCTCCTTGACGAGTTATTACTGACTTCCCATGCGAGCTCCCTACAGCAAGACCTGAAGCCCTGTCAAGGAAAAACAAATGACAACAGGCTTCTCAGCAGTGCTCAGCTCAGGCCCCCGCTCACTGCCTCTCATTTGTTACTAGGCGATCGCTGAAGGAACAGTAGCTTCTATGCAAATAATGACTAGGGTGTTACAAAAAGGAGCAACCAGATCCAGATATAATTCAGGAAAATCACCACTTCTTCCTGAACACTGAAACAAAACAAAACAAAACAAATCCCCACCATTGTGGTCAGTCCAGAGAGCTGCCAAAGAAATTCTTTTCTGATCAACCCCAGGTAGTCAAATCTGGACGTTCAAGCAGAAACCTTCCATTCCTTCTGCTCCAATACCCTGTCTAGTTGATAAGACTTTCATAAACTGCTTTCAAAGGTCACTGTTACTGCTACATGCATTTGTGTTAATGAACAAGGAATTCTGTTGACACAGAACAGCTGCCCTCCTCCTTTTGCTAACAGGACACCGGAATACACCTAATCATTGTTCACAACGACAAGCAACTCCAACAGCCAGGCTACAGCATATTACAATAGATTAATTCCTGTAATGACTCCAAAGAACAAGAAGAATGCCAGGTCTTGACCTGGGTGGGCTCCACAGGATTAACTCAGATAGAGATTAAGGCCTTACAGTGATGATAAAGTCTGACCCACTAGCCCCAGTGTCACATACTGTATAGCCATGTGACAAACCCCATGTGTAACTTCCATTGAGCTGACATCCAACACACGTACCTCAATCTAAGCCACTATTCACTCTAGGGAGGGTTTGTGTTTGTGACACACTCTGACCTCAATTTACAGAGAGGTCAAAATGATACAGCCCATAGACTGCACTAATAAAATAAATCACATTAGATGACAGCTGCTCCTCCCCAGCTTCCCTCATTATGCTCTGTAAAACTTTTGTTGCACTAAGTTAAGAACAGAAAAGACTCCAGGATCCCTTCTATTCTCTGCTCGACATATTTATTTGCCCTTCTTCATTATTCAGCTGTTTTTAAAAGTCGTGGGTTTTTTTTTTTTTTTTTTTTAGTATCCTCATGAAAAGTCTCCAAATTGTTTACATACCAATGTTTAGTGTGTGGCTTAGAGTACAAAGACTAAGCTGATCTCACTTTGCCTCAGTGGGAAGTTAATTTTACTTGTGGTGTTACAAAAGGAAGAAACGGTTAGCAGTTTCGAGGACACCACACATTTCCTAAATAGATTTTGTTTCCAAATAAAGGAAACTGTTTAAAAGGTTAGATCAGGATTAAGACTTAAAAGCTCCTGGGATCACGTTTAGCCTCCCCTTATTTATTCGCTCCCCTAGTATTCCTGCCTTTAAACAAAAGTCATCTCCCAGAAAATACACACACACACACACTTGGCCCCTTGACATTCATGCCTATGGCAGAACTATTTGCAATTTTCCTTTACTGCGTAATTGTCTCATTAGCACTGCAGAAAGAAGGTGATGCCTTTTCCCTCTGTGCCATCAACCTAATCCAAGAACAATCCTGCCTGGTGCTGCAGGAGCAAAACTTTCTTTTTAACGTGGATGGGGACTCCAGGCCTCTGAGGTGGCACTAGGAATTGAACTGCCACACTTGAGTGCTGGCATTTACTACAACCCCTCAGGAAGATGAAGCCAGTGGGCCAGGCTGTTTTTGTTGTTGTTTTGTTGTTGTTGTTTGTTTTGTTTTCCTTGCTAAGCATAAATACTCATATTCAAATTGCTTTCGGATACATTTAAATCAACAGAAGTTCTGGATGATGGTCAACAGGGCAAAAAACAGCGCCAACTTTTAAATGCACAGATGTAGTACATACATTAACCACGAAACCTGGCTAAAACACAGCAGTATTTACTTTATGCTATTCAGAAATGTGGCTTGGCAACTAAAATTAATAGAACTTGTCTGGAGGACAGTGTAAGCTTTCTAAGAGCTCTTTCAGCTCTAACTTATGCCCCAGCTTTCTCTTTTTTTTTCTGTAATTCCAATATATGCAGCAGCACGCTTGTCCCACTCACAGAGTGAGTGGGTGAAGCCAGCATTCCTTCCAGGGCTCACAAACCAGAGTGTCGGGAAGCTTGTTGATGGATCCGATCTAGAAAAGGGACTGGACTGGCTGAACAAACAAACAACAGGTCTTCTCTTCACAAAGACTAGCTCTGTGTGTGCGTGGGCACATATGCGTTAACCTTTCCTAACTTTCCTCTGCCAGCCTATCCCACCTGGTGAAAGAGGAATACCTCTTTAGGTTTACAGTAGTAAGCTCCTGTGCGGATGCACATGCTCTTCTTCCTAAAGATGTGAAAAGCTTGTACCTTTCTGTTCTCACTGTTTTGTTCTATTGTTAAAACAGGAATGGGATAATGGAGTGAAATCCCAGGCTAAATCTGAAATGCACATCCAAATACAACCTGCAGAGTTACATATTTGAGTTCATTTTTGTGCAGAATGCTGCGCACTCAACACAGCTGCCCTGACAAGCTCTCTGACTTTCACATCCTGGCTTTGTGAGTAAGCTATTAATCGTTTTTCAGAAAGCTGAGATAGAGCCCTAATAAACCACATAAGAGGGCAAGAAGTATTCTATGTAATTCATTGCTATTGTGTTATTCTGTCATGAGAAGGCAAATAAGCATTTTTAGCTACAGATTGTGTTTCCATCGCAATCAAAAATTTTATGCCAAATTGTCTGTTAAAAATTTCAATCAAATCTAGTAATCAGTGAACGTTAGAGGGAATAAGGTCTGCATGCAGCCATGCGCTCTTGGTCTGTATGTAACAAAACAGGAAATCTCAGCACCTCGTTCCAATTATGCAAAGGCTGATTTCTCATGGAACATAAATTTTTTACTTTTCTCCCAGAACAACCTTTACTGATGCTTTAAATAGTGGTAAAACATTGTTTTTAATTTCACACCTCACATAGCACAGTCAAATGTTTCATAACGACATAAACAAAACTTTAGGCAGAGCTTTGCAACTGAATTCAAACAATGATTTCCCCCCACAATATATATTCAAGGTTTGCAGGGAGAATACAGAAACTTGTTGGCTAAGGCCACAGAAATGAGTTATCCGGTGTTTTGGCTGCTGTCGCCAACCCTAGTCAAGAATGTGTTAAGAGTGGATGCATTGATCCAAATCCCATTATTCCCACCACCCATCAAGTGAAGAACCATTTATTTTATTTCTGTTCTCCTTTTGGTTGTATCGTAGGATCGAACAACTTGTGACTGGGAGACAACACCGTGTTCTTCTTGAGAGAATGCATACCCATCTGAAAAAGCAAAGGAAGAAGAAAATCACTGGAGTTCAGCTCAAAGGCACAGCCTGTTTTTACGATCAGTTTTAGCTATCACTGAAGTTACGTGACAGACTGCAATGATCTTCATTTCTGTGCTGCACTTGTGTCATTTACAGCTGTGCCCACGTGGCACTGGAAGGATGTCTGCAGGCTCTGTCTTACTGCTCCTCTCCCCAAAGCCAGATCAGCGTACATGGTCAACTTTTCCCTCTGAGCTAACCCAACCAATAAACTTCAGATAGATTTTGGACATGAGATTGACTCCCACAGTGGCAGAGCTTCTTTAAAGACTAAACAGACAGGTAGAGATTTGCATTTTTGGTTGACTCTACTGTCTGCTTGGTATTAGCAGTTTGCCTGGAGGAACACGGAAATGTCTACACCACAACTGGATCTGAGTCACATCTTCTTAACTCCAGTCAGGAATTCTTTTTGTACAAGTTCCCAGGTGTCATCTGACAAATCACACTAAGAAACCCTCAATGCTTTTGGCCAGTCACCTGTATCTTGAATAGAGTAAACTTCAGCATATTCTGGAGGTCTCTACTTTGCACAAGTTCATCCTGTTGGCTAACACAATCCTTTGGTCTCCCCAGAAATTCATCAGATGAAAAGAACTGTCTGTCTGATTTCTTTTAAAGTATTGTGGACATGGCAAGTGACATTTCTGACATCACCTGCAAAACACATTACTGGTAAAACAATCACAACAGCTAATGGACCAAGATGATGAAACACCAAGCAATATTTAAACCAGACATGAGCCTACAGAAAATTCTGAATAGAAAACTATAGCAAAGGACAACAGTCTTTGTGACACCAAGAAAAGGCAATTTTCACTGAAAATGGGTAATCAGAATGGAGAAGAAGGGGAGATTTGAACAGTTTCAAAATATGGAGAAAAAGGAAAGTCACAGGCTACGCAGAAACTGATAAGGCTTTGTAGTAGGAAAGTAGGCAAGAGCTAGCAGCTGTGAATTCTGCCTCGGGGAACCTAGGAACAATACCACGGCTCATGAGTGGGTAACCTGCCATCTCCCCCAAGCAGCTCTGGAAATGGGAGCTTGTGAATTCTGAAATCCTGCCCCAGATCTACCCCAGACTGAAAGATGCAGCACCAGATAAGGCAGGACAGATGTCCTAAGTACTACCCAGAGACCTGTCTTTCGGGAGTCCTCCCTTAAGAGGCTCAAGGCATATTCTCCCTCGATTGGGTACCCAGGTGAGGTAAGGCTGGAGCACGATACAAAGGGGACTCTGCTGGGAAGAGAGTCCCACAACACTAGGGATGACCCTCGTTCAGAAACTGGGAGGGTCTTCCCCTCTCACGGAACGGAGGTACATCACCCCTGAAGCCACAGGGTCTTTAGCGTAGATTTGAGCTCACAACACAGAACGTACACTCCCTTAGCAGAAGAGCACACTAGAAGAAGATTAGCTGACCTGAACCACAAGTACAGTAGGAACCCTTTGAATCTTCTCCATCAACAGGAAAAGAGAAATACATCATCCAGAACTAACTGCAGTCACATTTCCCTCTTGGAGTGATTGCAGAACTGTAGGAACTTTGATCTGATTATGAGACCGATTCTGACATCCCATTTTATTTTGCCTGAGCAATTCCATGCCAATTTACATAGAGCTACAGAGGTACAGGTTGAGTTTTCTTGCCTGTAGCTGAAGGTTCACAAAGTACATTCACAAAATGCAAACTCTTTTTGGAAAAAGTATGTGCGTACTGGGTAACTGCAAAGGAAATATTTACAAAACAGGCTTTCATTTAAAAAAGGGTGGATTCACACCTAAACCAATACCTCCACTGGGCCTGGTCCACTCTAAGGGCCAGCATACTGTTAGCTTTTTTGGCAAATTTCTCAATGGAAAGTCAATTTGGTCAAAGACCACAAGACTAAGCCCTAAAATACTGACACCTGTGCCCCATAACCTGGTCTGCATCAAGATGGCTTTGCTATACTTACCTGGTAAGATCATTCAGCGCAGTATATTCAACTGCTGTAACTATTGCAAAACCAGTACTTACGGCAAAAGCGTGTGCAGCCTGTCGGCCCTAGGTATCTTTCCATTACCTGCTTATTTCCAGTGCTAGGAAACAGCTAGGCAGCCCAAGCACTCTGCAAGGCCAATGCAAAATGCAATCAAAGAAATATGTTTAACTTACACCAGCAGAAAACACCCTAGACTGAAAATTTTTGCTGTGTTAAGACGACCAGTGACATTCTTACATTCTCATGTTTTTGATCCTCTCTGAAACACCAGCAATGAGAGTTTTGTGCATACATCATGGGAAAGGCTGTGACCCTGACACTTGCAAGTTGCCTCTATTTAGTCGAAGCCCAACATTTGGCAGTATACTTAAAACTTTTACCATTGATCTCTATACCGGAAGATGATTTCATATTCTGCTTTTTTATTTGTATTATGATTAAGCTTGAGCTTCAAGCTGTTCGGGCAGCTGCCTGTGCCTTGCAGAATCAGAAGGCTGTGAATGCGCAAGTCCCATCCAGACTCCCCAAGCAGCTCTACATTTCCACTGTTTTCAGGCCCCATCTAAAAACAATGAAAGTTTCCATCTGCCAGTTACTAGGGAACTTTTCGGAAGTTTGAACTTTTCCCCCAACTCTGGTTTTAAAAACCACACCTAGGAGCCTGCCCAGGGAACAAGGCCCTCATTGTTCCAGCCCGAGGAAGGAGCGCGTTTCTTGGGGGCTTTCTGGGCACAACCCGCTCACGGCCCTCGCAGAAGGATGAACCTTTGTACTCGGAGATTTTCTATCAATGGAGGAAAGGAGCACTTCTCAGTACCTGTCTGTGTGGCTCATTTGTTAAGAGGAGATTCACATTCTCATCAAATCTAAGGTTTCACTGGTACCAGATATTATCAGGCAGCCTACTGAATTTTAAAAGCATCCTGTTTTTTTTGTTGTTGTTGTTCTTTTTTTAAGCTTTGATATTCTATTAGTAGATCAGAATCTAGTCTCCCATCAGGTTTTTAATTTAACAAAATCTTTTTCTGTTCCCTGCAATGACTATTCTGGTCTACACAATGCTGGATTAGAGAAACTGTCTCTACGCATATGCCCTGAACACGCAGGGAACACTGCGCCATCCCAACAGCTCCTTTGTGTGCAGCAGCTTCCAAGATCAGGTCTGGAGAGGGACCACGACACTCTTTATTCCAGAAAATCTGCTCATTGAAGGACTGTGTACGGTTTTAGGTACTTCAGAGATGTATTTTAGAAGCCTCCTACTCGTTGCACTCATCTGATACACCTGAACTGTCATGGGTTTGCTAAACAAACACAGGTTCTCACTGGAAGCCTGCCAGAAACCTCTCCTTCCTAAGCATTTATTTCACACACGCAGTGGTGTTACAGTTTAGTATAGTCCAAAGTATAAGATGCCTTTTACCATCATATTGTTTGGCGAAAAATGCCCAGATTCAAATCCATAAAAACGAAAATAAACTTTTTTTTTTTTAATCTCTTTTAGGAAGTGTTGCTTCTTAGATACTAAAATCTCTCTGACAAAATAAAAATCAATGAGAGTATCACTTGGCCAGCCAAATTCTCTCTCAGGCCAAACACTGGGTTCTGCACAGTTTTTAAGGAAACTTAATATGATGTCGCAATTCACATTTACCAATTAAACAGTAAATGCTAACTCAGCTTTGACTTCTTAGGGAACCCTCTTCTACTTATCCTGGGAAAGTGAGAGCTGCTTTAAATCTTGAACATTCTGACTAATGCTTACAGAAATCATTCATTTCCCTGCTGATAAACTATGCCTGTGTTTTCTAAAGGACCCAAGAGGAATTTCTGACAAATGGTCCCATCTCTGTCTTCCCAGATACTAACCTATGGGTATTTCCATGCAGAAAACAGAGCTAGATGCCACAGCATCGATTCTAAACTAATTATTCCTATTTCTTTTTCTTCAGTTGATTTTAAAAGATTGCAACTCCATTTGATATGTACAAATATGTAGCTGTCTTGTAAAAGATACAGAATGTATATTTCAAACACATGTAAGATAAGAAGAAACGGAGTTTAAAAAGCATCTCAAGTAGCTAACCTGTTGTTTTTCAAATCAAAATGCACCAGGAGAAAAGTGAGAGGAAGAAGGTGTCTGCTAGTAGAGAATAAATGGTGGGATTAGAGCCCTCAGCATGAACGCATTATTATTATTTATTATTCGCCAGCCCCCATACTGTGAAACAAACCTCAGCTGACAGGTGCTTTTTCTCCATTGATTAATAAGGTGCAAACCATATGCTCTGTGTTCAGGTTTACTCCATGCAATCACCATATTCTGTCATGAGAAGAGGGATTTTCTTTGCTAGCATAGGAAATCTGGGCCAAGTGCAGCAATCCTCCTTCAGGCACAGTTCTCTGCATTTCAGGGGGAGTTCTGCCAGAGCAGTGCTTAATGAGAACAGGATTCAGCTTTGTTTTTCAGAGCATGCTGAGACAAATGACAAGTGAACACTGCCAGGTATTCTGAATTACAAGAGTGAAACTGCACTAGAGGGATTGTATGGGACATTCCTTAGGGACAGCCAAGGATGAGGGTACCTGAGCAAGTGGGAGACTATCACCCTTCCCATCCTGCTGGTGAGGCTCTGGGGACACAAGTGACAGAGGCCAGACATGTAAGGATGACAGGTGACTCAAGAACTGTCTTTGTATTAACAGATCTTGTCTACAGGAAATGCTACTTTCACAAAGTCAGAGCAAAAAAAGGAAAGATTAACTTGGATGGAGACTTGGAAAAAGCTTGCTGGGAGAAAACCTCATTGCCAGCAAACCTTCTGAGACAAAGAGCTTTTGGGAATCATTACTGATCCGTCCCTAGACTGAGGAAGGGCCCAATGGCACTAAAGGGAAGAGTCCAAAGACACATCTGAGTTGATCCTGGTGGCATTTCCCGCTCCCTCTTATGAGGCTGTAGAAAGCAGATAGGAATGGGCAATCTGTGATTTCACCAGGCACCTTCACTAGGAGCTGCACCAAGCCTGGAGGCTAGCGCCATCGCCACTGCCAACAAGATTCCACTGACAAGGTTTGACCTCAGCACATGAGCTTGACGACCCTATACAACTCTTCCACTAAAAGCCTCGTGACAATGCCATAAAGTCTTGTGCTGTGCTAATGCTTTTGGATAGGGGATGGCTCAGCAACAGCAAGCTGAGACACGCTGAGCGGGCTGCTGTCTTCTGATGCAGGGCTGTGCACACTTACCTTGTCATCTTTCCCCTCTGCCCCTGTAGACCACTAGGAGTAGCTCTGAAACTCCTTGTGATATGTTTCTAGCTCTTTACTCATTTCCATGTGATTGGAAACAAGGTTTTACAGGTATTGCTTCCTCAACAAAAATCTGGAAACAGCTGTTGTCAATAGTATAATAACGTTAATCTCAAACCAGTACTGCATCTTTACAATCTGTGCTAGGAAATTTAACCTGTTTTCTTCCTTCTTGGGATCAAGGTGGTTGATTTGCTTAAGCCTTTGTCAGCTCTATCTAAACAAACCATTTTAATGTTTTATATGCAAGTGTCAGATTCTGAGTTGAAGTCGCACAAGTGATTTTTGGAAGAAGTGGCCTTCACAGGCTGGGAACTTGGAGCCTGGTAATAACACATGAATAGTTCAAGACTTCAAACAGAGTGCGCATACTGTGATTTAAGATATTGGCCCAGCAAGTCAAGGCAACTACCCTATTCATCAATTCTTTGCTTTGAAGATTTCTAGCATTTAGTAAACAGTTTTACAATTTAGGGTTGTGAAAACAGCACATATGTTCCCTGGATTCCTAGTGGCCTTGTGCACATAGCAGCTATGCAACATTTGAAAACAACATTTGACAAGAGATGACAGAAGTTTTAAAGAATCATGGATACACCATAAAAAGAGTCTTTCAAACCTAACAGCTTCACGATCAAAATTTACATTCATGTGAAAAACATACGGCTGACTGTAAACTGTCCTGACTGCACTGACTCATTTAGTACTTAATCATCT
The DNA here is from genome assembly GCA_013399475.1 of Chauna torquata. NCBI lineage: Eukaryota > Metazoa > Chordata > Aves > Anseriformes > Anhimidae > Chauna > Chauna torquata. Next base: position 465,069 of record VXAL01005379.1, on the reverse strand, counting down.
GCATTTATAGGGAAGCTGGTTATCCAGATTAGGGTTTCTTTTGATATCTCGTTTTTCTTTCCCAATAGCTATTCACTTACTAACAACCTGATGATGTGTTCTACCAAACTAAAAGCATATATCAAGTCTGACTAGTCACTACTGGTGTGTCTCCTTTCTGCACTGTGGTAAGTCTCTACAGCAGACTTCCTTGACAGCAATTTATTTATGTATTTTACTGATTTCTTCTGCCAATCATCTGCTTTGGAATTTCCTCAAAGAGCGTGTTTGTGTGCCGACAGCAGAGCTGCAGTCGACATTCCTGGCTCCTTGACACAAAGGATTAAATCCTGGAAGGAGCACATGGTCCACAGGGCTGTTCTGCACATCGGTCACTTTTGCCAGGAGCAAAGGGGTTGATCGCTAAAAACCCCATATCCCTCTGACAGTGACAGCGTTACAACTGCTCTACAAAGGACAAAGACGAGCAGATCCATCACTGTCCCACCTATTCTGGTCAAATTCCCTGTGGAAAATAGGAATACCTCAGGCTTCTGAGTTCTTAAATCGAAGCCCTGCCTCCATGACTTGAACCACAATGCTTCTTCCATAGAAAAGGACACAGTCAACAAGTGAGATCCGACTCCATTTAGCTTCCTGGGATTCTTAAACAGTCAAAGGTGTAACTTCTCATTACAACAGTGATACAAAACCCAAATCCTGAGTGTCTGCCCCTTGCCCTGTGAGCAGCAGTACTGCATGCAGGGGGGCTATTTCTTTAGTAAGATGAGCAAAAAAAACTCAGGTCCAGCAGATAAAGGCCTGTCGTGTTCCTCCAGGAAGATGAATAAATGGATGACCTCAAAACCTGCAAGAAATGCAGTTTATTCCAAATAGAAGCAGTGAGGAGGTGTGAGGTTGCCTCTCTCTTGCTGGCACAGGACAAAGAGGGAAGGAGCGATGCAGCTCTGCATGTCATGGCTTTCCTCATCAGAAACATACACAACTCCCAAGTGGCATCCCTGAAATATCACTGTATTCTCAGCTAAGCACAGCTAATAAGACTTTATTCATAAAGAAGCCATTTCTATTTATGCTAGGCTCTATCACAACATTTATTTTATCCTGCAGAGTTTTTTGATTTTACAGCATTCTTGAGACTATCAGGATTTTACATTTAGAGAATCTGTGTATTGGGATTTTGTAATTTGGGCCTATTGATTGGATCCTAGGGAATTATCCACATTTGAGCTCTGCTTGCCTAGGGTCAAATACACTAATTCCACTTTCAAATGTATGTCTCTTGGTTCGCAGCTCAGCCTCTGCACTAGATTATCTCTACCTACAATTTAATTAAAAAGTAATCACCCTTCACTTCACTCATCTGGGACTGACTGCTGTGAAACACATGCATACACGAACCATTACTTACGTGATACACTTTGCTGGACAGAATGAGCACGGAAAAGGCTCGGAGGAGTTTTCCTGCCGAGCCTTTTTAACAAATGATCACGTTCGTTCACGCTGAGGAAGAGGGAAAAAAAAATCAGTGAGTAGCCAGATAATTTCAAGATAAAAGTCAACTATATTCAAAGTACTTGGCAGCTTCAACTTTGTCAGTATTTGAGATAGTTGCAGCATGAAAAAAAAATCATTTCTTTAAACTGTACTCTATCAACAGTACTGTCTAATAATGGATACTCCTCCTTTCTAAGGCCACTTTTTAAAATTTACATTTACTTCATCCATCCCTAACATCACGATCATTGTGATTTCTGAATGTGTGATGTCTATGACTTGTTTTAAGCCATAATAAATGTCTGACATTAAGCGATATGGAGCATTTAAAAAGAGATCTCTTTTTAGTATTATGTACACGAATCATGGCACCCACAAACTGTCTTAGAGAGAAGGAGAAATGCATTGTGGCTTAACACATGGTAAAAGGCTTCTATCACACCTGCAAAACAGCCTGAAACAACAAAGGCAGCAGCACCATTGTTAACTTAGACTTCTGAAGATTTTCATTTTCACCCCCCAATACTGGAGAGAAAAATTTTTATCCAGTTTTTGGTTAAAAGCACACCCCCACACACACACCGCCTTTGGTTTACACAGTTCATGTTAAAGGCCTGAATTTACCAAAAGTGAAAACACAAAACTAGGGTGAAAAATAAAATATGCTTTTCAATCAGTTGAAAGAGAAAACTGACTGGATTTAGCATATGCATACAAATCGTTAGAGTCACTGTCTACTCTGATTTTTACAAAAACTACTCATTTCATCAAGAACTGTATGCCCAGCATAGACAAATGATGGCTAATGTCCTGACCTTTCAAAGCATTTAACTATATATACAAGTGGCATAAAGTACAATGGGGTTTTAAAACACTGTAGGTGTCCAAAACTTGTTGAACTGGGGCCTCCAGTAATTGTTGCACATCATATTATTAAGAAATACATATTACAGTCTATTTTAATTCAAAGTTTCTGTGGGATTGGGCTGTTTTACTCCCTGTCTCACACTTGTTCCTAACACTGTGATGGAGATGGTACATGGAACAGATCTGTCTGCTGCTGTAGCTCCTTGCAGTGCCTTTATCCCATTTACACTGCCTGCTTTCATTTTCAGAGTCTGCTTGTTCTTTCATGTCTTCGTTCACAAGTAATCCCACTGGTTATGCTGCAAATGTGGATACACATCTGAAAGGCGAATATTGATATGTTTCTTAGATTACATTACAAATTCACATATATTTGGTGTATGAAATGGAAATCCCAGCAAGCACAGCTGCTGCTGCCAACAAGCTCACAACAGCTTTAAACAAACAACTCCTTTTCATTGAAGCAATTTGCTAACTTCAAACAAGAAAGTAAGCAAAGAATCTCCGAGACGTCTATAATGTGTAACCCAGCCATGCAGGCTTATATTCCACTTAATATTCCATTAGGTTAATATCCAGACTCACAGTCCCCACGTTCAGTGTGTAATGAGATGCCCATGAAAGAAAGGGAGGAATCCTCCTTTTATTTTTTTCCTGTGGTTTCTAAGCCCAGCCACCCAGGTTAGGAAATTGTACATCCTATGGACCCTTCCTTAAAAATGTTTATAAATTGTCAGTATTGTCAGACATTTGGTCTATTCCCCTCCTTCCCTTTCCACAATAGAATCACATCTGCAACAGATACACTAGATTGCTTTCTCTGCAGTCAGTAGTATTTCCTCAGTAGTAGTATCCTTCAATAGAAGTTGATGACAGATTTGGAAGCAAAACTACAGACACCAACCGAGAGCATCAAAAAAATTTTAGGAGCTCTTGGATCATGAGATCTGCATGCATTCAAAGAAGAAAGCATTACAGGTTTCCACTAAAAACAGGGTTACAGTGTGGAAACTTCTGAAGATCTCGGAAGATCCAACTTAAAAAAGTAAAAGGACTGGCTGTCTAAAAGAAAATCTATATACTTGATTATATACTTGAGAAAAATCCAACTGCTCTACGCCAGCAGCAGAATAGACAGCATGTACTACAAAGGATCATCAGACAAGGGGATGGCAGGCACAAAGCAAGACATGAGATTTCTCTAAACTTAGGCTTATGAAATTGACAGCCTCCAGAATCCATCATTACCAGCGTGTGTACTAACTGACCAGTGACGCTGTGCTGTGCAACCTCCTGCTGATTGCGGAGGACTGCTAGGTAACTTGGAAGTGCACTGACTGATTAGTATAGCAAAACAATCTGAATCCACTAGTGGCCTGTGAATGACAGAAGTGAAATACTTGCTCGTCTTCTGCAGGTAAAGGAGAACACACAGGTTGGGTCCACCCATCTCCGTAGGAGATCCAGATGCCAGTTTTGGACAGACTGCTTAAAACAGGAATCTTGAACTGATCAAAAATGTTAGGTCTGAAAGGACAACTAAGCACCATCTGCCACAAAATCCTGACACTGAGAATGGAGTTAACCAAGGCAGCAAAAGGCATGAGGAACAAAATTTTTTTCTCTGCCATCTACAGCAACAGATGAAGTGCAAGATGGTATACGCTACAAGCCATTAACGGTTAGCTCCTTTGGCTTCTATGCGTAATGTGTGGAAGAGGGTACTGTCAAGGGACTTCTGAGCATGAGTGACACATTACAGCTCTAAGGAAGCCAAAAGCTAGACTACCTTTGATATTGCTAATTATAAACAACAATTTCAAAAACTCAAGTCACATCTGTTTTTTCCCATTTGGGAAATTATATCGGATCTCATCTACACAGAGAAAGAAAATCTCAAGGAAGAACTAGAGCATTTGTGGTTTAAGTGCAAGTGATGATTAAATACACTACAAGTCAACACCAGTCAAACAGTATAAAATGAGCTCTTAATACACAGAAGTAAATGCAACACAGCTCTTCTGAAATAAGTATTTGATTCATTAACAGATATTTGATCTCCCAATACAAACCCTGAAAAGAAAGAAAAGTTAAGTTAAACGGATTACTTAACTAGACCAAAGCATTTGCACTGACAACAACTTGAGTCCCTGCTTTCAGAAGAGGTTTTTTTTCTGCTACCAACAAATAACCAAAAATAAAAGACTTCTCATCAGTCTCCCTCCACTATGGTGCACAACTAGTGAAGACCTCAGATACCCAGGCACAAGATTAGCCCTTACCCACAAAAACATTGCTTGTTAATCAATCCTAAGTATTAGCTGTGATTTTAAGTGTTAAATCTGCTTTCCAGTCACTGAGAGACAGTGCCTAAGCCCTCCTACCAGGGTCTAAGGACGGCATCTTAAGATACATCACAGCGAAAGGATAAAAGACCATAAGATCACATGCTGAATAATGGTATAGTTGTGTTTATACTTGTCACCTAAAAATGGTGTCAGAGGGAAAGAAATCACAAACCCAGACATCCTGATGGGAGCCAGTGACCCAGAAATTGACAGTGAAATATGCTTAAGTTGGTTGGTTAGTGACCTCAGAAGGGGTAAGGGAGAAACATCATCTATCTGTAATTAGATGAAGGACACAGCACACAGACAAAATGCTTGGTACTAAACAAAATAAACAGTAGCTCAGAACAAAAACTTGGGAAAATGTACCAGTTCTGAAGGTTACTATGAAAAAAAACAATTGAAAAAAGTAATTATTCAAGTCATCTAAAAATAGATGCAGTTGCTATCAATAATAAAGAATATCTAGTCCAAGGAATACCTTTGCAATGGCTTCCTAAGAGGGCCAAGATGACTTGAGCCTGTCTGAACGTCTGTGCTAACATTATACAAATTCATTAAGTGGATAACAAATCAAAAGGTAAACTAAAAGCAAGATGTTATTTCATAGCAGTATTTTCCATTCCACGAATAAAACAACTCTTCCATTTTTGTATCTGAATTGCTCTAAGGTGTCAGCAGAGACCTTCATTTTATTTTTGTGTGTTCCCTTCTCGCTACTCACAAAAGCAAACAGCCCTTAAATCCAGGCAACAAACATCTGGCTTTACACATTCAAATGAGGAGCATCAAAACAAACAGAATAATTCAAAGCTGACCACAAGGTCTCCCTGGCTCATTTGCTCAAGTAATTAAAAAAAGATGAGCTTCACTACCAATTAACCTACTGAGCATTAATTAGTGTTAATGAGGATTTGTGGTACTTGGTATAGCTTGACCCAGAATGTCCTCCCCAGTTCACTAATTGGCTGGTGGCAAAAGCAGGGCTCACAAAGAAGGGAAGGTTAAAGTGGATGCAGGTGTCTCTTAAAACTGGATCTTCCCTGATAAAATACATGCACAGCTCGGCTTAAAAAAAAAAATTCATGGCCCCCCTTCTCTCACATGAACTGAACTCTTATGAAAAGAGTTTGTGTTTTGTTACGATTTACTCGTGGAGATGCAGAGCACAAGCACACCAGCTGGGCAAAAATGCTTAGTTGCTGTTGTTTTTAACTTGCTGCCCCTCTGGATTATTTAGAATTCGGTCAGATACATATGAAATGATCTGGTTTTGTTTCTTGCCTTTCCACTTTCTTGAAGGCAGAACTGAACTATTACTGAAGGCTTACTAGGTATGCTAAAAACTACACAAAACACAGAAGTGTATCCCAGCTGCTGTCCCTCTGCCTCAACAGCATACAATGAACCAGTGGCAGAGGCATGGCTGTTCAGCACAAGATGCCCAGTGCTACCTTCACAGGTACGCCCAGAAGACAAGAAAGCACACAGATGTTTTTCCTGTCATTTGAATAGCTATAAATCCCCTTGCCCTACTGCCTGCAGGTGCTGTATCACCATTTCTTCTGTTCTATGCTACTGCCATGGCATTAGCAACAGCTAAATCACCGTACAGCTTGGTTTAGACCAGAAAACCCTGCAAAGTTCAGGCTGAAATTCTGCCCTTAACTCCACAGTGTTTCTCCTACCCATATGCGCTTTCAAATGGGATAGCAGATAAACCCTTGTTTAGCATCTTTTTTCCCCGCTGTCACATTCTATTAAACATCTCATTGTCCAAGCAACCCTGGCTGCTTGCATTCATCTCCTGCTGCAAGTAAGGTCCTGGAACTCACTGTCATTGTACTACGACAGCAGGGTAGAAGGGGAGAAGAGAAAAAAATTTGCAAAACATTCAATGTGGCTGAACAAGTAAAAAGATCAGAAGTTTCTGTCCCTGTCATCTTCAGCTATGGATTTGATTTTGAGGGGGCAAGGAGGATACTCTTCTCTCCCTTTTAAAATTTAGAAATAAAATATAGTAATTAATTTCTTCCATACATTCTAAACAGTAATTTACACAAAACTTTGCTGTTTCTTTGTTGACATGCTTCTGTCTCTGAAAGCTGCATCAATGTAAAATATTAAGAGAAAGAAAAAAGGTCTGAAACAACCAGGCACCTCCAGCTTTGATCAATCAATCACCAACCCATTTACAAGCAGATTGTTGATTTTCATTTCAATCTCTTGGTCCTCAAACTCCATTAAGTTTCTTCTAAAGGTTAATTAGAGGTTCAGGCATGATGAATTTTGCATCAGTATGACCTGGCACAGAGGGCTCACGGGTCCCTCCCCAGCTGCTAGAACACACCAATTATTCCTGAGGATGCATTCACTTCTCACAAGTTCCATCCCTCACCTTTAGTGCACCGTAACACTGCTTAAACACTTACAGTGTCAGTCATGGCTCTGGTGGACAAAGAGTAACATACTCCAGGCAGAGGCTGTGGCCACACTTTTGTAATTGGCCAGAAGATACCTATTTGTCTTGTCTTCACGTGCTCCATACTCTGTGCTGCCTGAGCGCACTCCCTCCGGACAGCCACAGGCCTTGATTTAACTTGTGTTCTCAGTTTAGACTCAAGTACATTGCTCGAATTCACATAAAGGAGTTATTAAACTGGAGTTATGCAGTGGGCAGAGAGATGACAACGAACACAGACTTAGAATCATAGAATCACTTAGGCTGGAAAAGACCTCCAAGGTCATCCAGTCCAACCTTTAACCTAGCACTGCCAAGTCCATCATTAAACCATGTCACTAAGCTCTGAATCCAAACGTTTTTTGAAGACCTCCAGGGATGGTGACTCAACCACTTCCCTGGGCAGCCTGTTCCAATACTTCACAACCCTGTCAGTGAAGCGATTTTTCCTAATATCCAACCTAACCCTCCCTTGGTGTAACTTGAGGCCATTTCCTCTTGTCTTCTCAGTTGGCACTTGGGAGAAGAGACTGACCCCCATCTCGCTACAGCCTCCTTTAAGGTAATTGCGTACAGTGATAAGATCTCCCCTGAGTCTTCTTTTCTCCAGGCTAAACACCCCCAGCTCCATCAGCCACTCATCATAAAACTTCTTCTCCAGTCACTTCACCAGCTTTGTTGCCCTTCTTTGGACATGCTCCAGCAAAGACGTGGCATAAGGAGAATGGAAAAAACAACATTCTTACAGACTAGGAGCTCACAATTGAACAAGGATGCAAATAGTCTCAAATGCAAGTCACACTGATGCTGAGGATTCAGCTAAACTCTGTACACTCAAGTACCCAGAACAACCCAGGGATTTGGAAGAAAGGGCTGCACACGTGGAGGTTTCACCCTGACCGTCTGCCTGAGCAAACATGTCCCCAGAACCCAGCGGATGGAGGTATCACAAAAAGAAATCACCCTCCGACAGAATCGTCAAAGTAGCAACTATAGGTTTCTACTGGTTTCTCTGCTTTGGTCCACAAAGGGAAGATGTTATTTTTGGTTATCTACCATTGGATTGCAGGAATGCTTTACTATGAGGTCAATCAGGGTAGGAGGTCTTTTTAATTTAAAAGGCAAACAGGCATTACTGATAATGAAGCTGCAGTGTAATCAAAGGAAATCTCCAGAGCATTTCACAGGGAAGCGTCTGGGGCTTAAAAACAGTAAAGCAAAAATCAGCATTTTCTTCGCCGAGTCAGCGTCTACACACACTGCTTAATCATTCAGGATGCAGCTGAAATAAGGAGACATCCAAATCCAAGCTCCTTCTGCATTCTTCTGTAAATACTCAGTGAGCCATCAACAAAAACCAGACCACAGCTAGAAGACCAAAGGGTTGCCAAGCACTGGGAAGTGCAGAGGGAAGTGTGGCCTGTGCCACTTGCAGGCTGAGAGGTGCAAGAAGTTACCTATCACAGGTGACTCCTGCTCCAACACAACCAGGCTCTAGGGATTGCCAAGTCCTGGCTAAGGGTTCAGCAACAGCTGATTGCCCAGGGAAGCTGGAGGCATTATGTTCTGCCATGGGCTAACATCTCCAGGTGTTGTTACTGCAGCAGCTCTCCTACAGCTACTTCCCAAGTACATGTCGATGCCACAGGGGAGAACTCCCTTTCCCTAGATAGAAGGCAACTATTTAAGGAACTTGTCCTCTTTACAAGTTATTTTGGCATTATACAGCCAAGTGTTTAAGCATCAGATGTGTCTGGACATGCAGCCTTGCAGGACCAACTTGGAGCACACTTAAAGCAACCAAGTAGTGGTGACTTCTCCAGGCCTGCAATGCATGGCACCGAAGTCTGCTCACAGCCACTGCAAGTTGTTCATCCTACCTAGATGTGAGAAGGTTAATAGCATCACACAACTTTGGCAGCAGCTCCACAGACGTCATTTTCGGTGACTGATGGTTTCAGCAGTTCCTGCCCCTATCTGCCACCCTGCTGCAACTGCTTGGGGGTGCGTGCACGGAATCAGCTGGGGAACCTGACTGTGCTCCCCTCACCATCCCACTTCCTTCAGTTCATATAACCTGTGGAGCCATGAACAATTCAGCTGATCCAACTGAGGAGTTGTGGCAAAGATGGGACTGTATGACCACAGTTGGTAGAGAATGGTCTGGGAAATGCCAGCCCTGCAGGTGGCAAATGGACACACGGACCCTCAAACACCATGGAGAAATGCCGTCACTACAGGTTGTGATTCGGCCTGGTAGTGTTATATTTCACCAGAGCAGAAGCTTTCCCTTCCCATTATATCTCAGAGGTTTGCATGCTGGACCCCCAGCACAGAAGCCAGCCTGCAGCAGGCCCCACGTCAGGTGCACAAGGGTCTACCCGCGTCACCAAATCCTCTTGTGCTGGTCCAGAACCACCCTGTGGCAGCAGACAGGGTCCAAGGCATGTCATGGGTTTCAGCCAGCCCATGTGCAACACCACAGCTGTATGCTGAGTTCTGGGACCAAATTCTCCACTCCAAGACCACAAAATCCTCTTCAAGTTGGTCCTTAAAGTTGTATGGCTAAAAGAAGGACAAAGCTTTTCCTTTGGGTTACAAGCACAGATGATTTACATTTTCTTTTTAAATAAAATGTTTATCTTACATCTTCTTATTACTGATGTCCTAATGTAGAAAAGCCAAACAGATCCCTCCTTTGACTTCTGAAATCACTTGGACAATGCATTCTAGGCTTCATTTATAAGGCTGTTATTCCTAAACTTTTCCAAGAGTACTACTCCAAACAGAAGGTGGTATTACCAAGCATGTTTTAAAAGCACCATTAAAAAAACCATCAGACACTAAACATCACATGCCTCTCTGAAAATCAACAAGCAAAAAAAAACAATAAATGAGATCTCTCTACTTACAGTGCCTTCCATTTATAAGCACTGGAAACATTAAGCATGTGCTTATGCATTTTACAACGGGGGGGGGGCAGACGAGGCATCACTGTCAACTGTCCCAAAGCCAACTAACTTAACACAAAGTTGAAGCTGCTCAGTTCTGCCTTCAGCCTTTCCAAAATGTGAGAATTGACTCAGTTTAAACCACTGAAAGCAGAAAAGGTTAAGCATGAATTGCTGCTTTTCAACTACCCTCCCTTCAGTATCAGTGCTGTTTACTTCTTGTCCTTAAGAGCCTCACTTTGCACTTACTCTAGTGGGTGCTTGGTCGTATCCTCTACAGATAAGGTGGCAATACAGTTGCAATCATAACATTCTTTTCCTAGTCACTCATATTTTTCTGAAGTAGTCACCTTGGAGGTTGAAGTTTTCCATGCTTGGTCTCTACACAAAGGTGGATTTTTTTGTTGTTGTTGTTCATGTTGTTGTTGTTGTTTTGTTTTAAACACATTTTGAGTAAAGTCAAAATAATTTGTGTTCAAAAACTCTAAACCCTCTCCTATCCTTTTTTTTTTTTTTTTTCCCCTCTAAAGAAAAGGAAAAGAACAGCTCAGGGCAACAATAAAGACTGATGAGTTTTGAAAAGTGCCTGGATACAATTTAGAGCAAAGCCCGGGACATTTTGTTGATTTGCAAAAACACAAATTTGCATCTTTAAGCTTTTAAGCATTTTGTAATTGTCCACTAAGTATTCAGTATCTAGTACAATTTTTTGTCTTCTTGTCCTTGCTACAAGTAACTTAGTACTTTAATCTTCCTCTGGAATGCCTACAGTCAGAGGTAAGAACTTGCGCTGTCCTGCCTCTCCTCTGAGATGGGCCAGCCAGTGGAGGAGCCAGGGCGAGACTGCTGAAGCCATTACGCTGGAACAGTTGTTACGGAGCAGTTCTCCTGCTGTGCAGCCTAAAGGGAAGATTTCTTCTTCTCTCCCCTGTGGAGATCCCTGGTGCCCAACTCAGTAGCTCAGGATTAGGCATCAGAGAGATTGGTCCCTTAATCAGTTTTAACTCTCATCTTGTTACATTCCCTTTTTTCTAATCTTCCCTTTCAATTTACAGCTTCATTTTGGCCTTTGTGCTCATACTGTACCTCCGTCAACTTTGACTTTGCTAGAAGATTTGATCACAGCTCTAAATCCTTCTCCGGGTCACCAGGTTTTAACCTTATTTGTGCACTGGATCTCCCTCAAGGTTATGGGATAGGCACAATCAGGATGTGAAATAATTAATTGCACTGGAGAAGGGGCACGTCAGCTCCAACTGGTTTGCGCTAGCAGCTGGACGCTTGGGTCTCCAGTGCCAGCAGGATCGTGGTAACTCCCCCTGCACCCCTCTGCCAGCTTCTGACGTCCTCTCCCACCCCATGCTCCCTCCCAACTCTGCCCCACTGCATCTCCACTGCCCCGCTCGCAGCAGAATCAGTCCTGGTAATTTGCAAGTGCCTCACACCTAGGGGGTTAGAAATGCCAGAAATTAACAGTGCTTATTAAAATGAGGAAGTAATGTGGTGATGCTTTACTGACATGTGACAGGCAGGAAGGGGGAAGGGACAAGTGTAAAATAAAACAAAATTAAGCATTTTCCATCTACCATACGTGAACATTTACCATATGGAATCAAAGAATTTAACAAAAAGCACTGATATCATTTTATGTGCAGTTTGCTAGTAAAAGGAGTCTAATATCTTTTTACTAGTAAAGCTGCAAGGAAAAATCGTAAATATGCCAGTCACTTTGTTGTGTATGCTGGTGGAAAGATCTCACCTTTCCTTCCCAGAAATGGTGTGAAGAACATCTGGAAAAATTGATAAAAAGACTCCGAAACCTCAAAACCAAAATACACCTCTTCCCTCTTCAACCTCGTTTTACGCTCAGCTGCACTGGATGGGCTGGATTCAGATCATGGTCATGCATATCCTGAGTAAATATACCAAAGTCAATGCACTCATGAAACAAGAATTTGGCTCCAAACATCCAGTGCTGTTTAACCAGTTGAAAATGCAAGACTGAGTTTGTTTTAAATAAGATTCATTGTACCTGCTGATGTGATGGGGTCTTACTGGCACAGTATCCCTGTTCAAGTGGATCTAATTTGCAATGCATCAATAAAGAGTCAAAGTGCTTTGAAATATAATGAGCAAAGCCTTTTTCCTCTTGATGTTAATGAAAGCACTCACCCCTTCCTCAGCAATGAGGAGATCAGATCCTCATGCTCATTCACAGGTTTGTTAAAAGAGGAAAACGAAGTCAATTCTAGCACTTCTGCTCCTGCCCAGGCGAGGCTGGAGGCACTGCTGACCTCAGCAAGGTGCGCAGCCACAAGCCAGTGTCAAGCCTCCTGCCTTCTCCTCCTCCTCCTCCTCCCCAGGGCCCCGTGGAGTGGGCAGACCTCCACGAGCACCTGTGTCAGCTGACTGACTACCCACCCATCACACCGCTACTGAAATGAAGCTGGCGTCTGTGCTCACCCAGCAAATAAAACCCAGGCTGAAATGGCTAAGACAGCTTGCTCTCGGGGTGAGAGCCAGTCATGCACGCTTCACTAAAGCAACAAGCAGCTTTGGTGAAAAGCACTTAAGTGAAAGAGAATCTCCACCACAGAGTCTCATTTTTGAGGACAGACAACAGAGAGACTGTGGGGTACTGCAGTTTCAGGTACACTGAAAACCAGCACGCGTTTTACAAAATGGAGATGAAAGAAAGAGGTGGCTAGCTATCACCAGCACGCGTCTGGAAGTAGACAGTAAAAAAGGCACACTGTGAAAAACGCTGTGCAAAAGCATGGTGCTGTGTTTCCTTGTCAGCTGCAGCTCTATCAACTAGTTCAGTTCTCTGTTAAATAACAGACACTGCCTCCAAGATCTCCAAATAATTTGAAGAAATTCTCCCCAATACTTCAGTGATGCAGACACTTATCCACAACACTGCAGACAGGCCCTTCAGCTCCTTGTAAAGCACATGAACAGTCAAAGCTGCATTGCTCTTCAATATCAAACACTTTCCTAACCCCAGCCTCCAAATGTTTACAAAATAGAACGGAAAAACAACCAAAAAGCTTCTTTCAAAGGGAGCTCAAGGCAGAGAAACCCTCCACAACAGGAAATCTACTGTCACAAAGAGTGTGCTGCACAGCTTTGCTTGCTTGCCATTCATTGCCCATCAGAGTATCGAAGTGACATAGGTTTCCAAAATAAAGTTTGCTTTGGTTGCTAATCAGGCTTTACTCCACCTGAACTCCTGCTGACTTCAATGAGAGGTTAGATGGAGTGAGAAGTGAATGAAGACTTGAAGATTTGGCCCTTTATGAGCCAAGACTTAGTTGTAAACTTACCTCAAGAAACAAAAAAAAAATCCCTGCAGCTGAATTCAATAACCACTTTTGAACACAAATCTGTAGAAAAACTGTTTGTTTTCTTTGTGTAAATCTTGCATGTTAACATGATTAGCTCTGCTGGGCAGGTGTCTCCACATGTCCATGTTTGCTTTGGCACACAAGCTGCCCCTCTCACCTCTCCGAATTCATGTAAATTTAGTGTTAAATCCTACCCTTCGTTGCATGAGAGTGCCAGGCAGCCCCTTTCCCCTCCCACACCAAGGCTCGCTCACATTGCAGCCGGGCTGGACACCGGCCCAGCACTGCTGGGTGCCAGGCTGGGGAGGACCAGCACAGGTACTCATCTTCCTCAAGCAGGCACGTGAGCATGGCATGGGGTCCCTCATTAACACCTCACTGCTTGCTCCCGCCTCTGCTTCTCAAGCTCTTTCTGGAGTTGCCAGTTTTCAGGAGATTTTCCCCTGACTAAGTCGCCTGCTCCTGGAATCATCTGATTTTGTGATCATTTCAGCCTCCATGAAAAACGAAGGTAAGGTTTTAGATATCCAGATATGATACAGAGAAAAAAATGAGATCATGAGCCTTTACATCTCAGACCATTACGCTTAATATCATCTCTTCAAGCATCACAGGAGTGTTATTTGCAAAGTATTTGGGATCCAGCTATAGCACTCAGAGTGCCAATGTTCTTCCCTGCACAGACTAGACACCACCTACCATCCCTCATCTACTGTTTGTTTGCTCATTTACCATTGCTAAGGCAAAAATGTGCACCTGCTTTTTTAGATCAATAAAAACAAATACAAACAAATACAAACTTGCAGAAACTGCTCAGAGGGCCTAAGATTCAGAAGGATATAACTAGAGCTAGAAGTCATTTTTTTGTTAACCTGGAAAAATGTCTCTAGCTAGAACAGTTGCCAGGCTGACGACCTTCTAAAGCAGGATGTGCATATTTAGGTACCAAGTGGCACATGCAGATCTTCCAGTGCTCCTACCCAAACTGCAGTGAGGACCCAGGTGCTATCCTGCTCACCTTTTACAGAAATTCAGCTGAGCCATTGCAAACTGCTGGCACCCTGTTGTGCACATCTAGATGCACTCACTGCCTTCCAGGGTTTGTGAATTGCTTTTTGTTTAGCAGAATAATCCTAAACATCCAGATCTTGCACCTCATTTTTCCCCTAAGGTCTAGGGGATGATAAAAGCAACTAGTTCCCTAAATCCCTTTCTTATCTGTAATTGGGTGTGATTTTTTTTTGTTGTTGTTGTTTGTGAAAAACACTGAACAAAAATAGTGTCCACTATGTGGGACAGGAAACCAGACCCTGATGACAGCCAGCTTATCTTCCACAGCTGCCTGAGCAAACCAACACCTAATGGCTGCGTTTTCAGGAACACTTCCAACCAAGAGCTAACACTGGCACTTAGAGGTGACTGACAGACCTGTGCAGTTTTAATACAGCTCTCCACTTTCCATTAGAGATGAGGGGACTCCGGTTACATCCCCTTCCTGCATAGTGTCGCATTGCCAGAAATATCCTAAAAGCAATGGGGCTGTGGGCAGCAGGGGAGATCAGTGCATGCATCTCAGCACTCCTCATTTCTACTGGCTTCAAGGACACACACACACAAAAAAAAAAGAATATGAACCAGAGAGGCTGTAACTGCAGCAAGGTCCCTCTCTGCCTCTTTCCCACCCTCACCCTTCCCTTTGGACAAGCACAGGATTTCAAGCAGGTGTGAAAGAGCTAGGAGACAAACAAAAGAGATAAAAGGCAGAATGACTCTGAAGAGCACTCAGGAGGCCACATCACAAGCACAGCACACCAGCTCCTAGCAGGCAGAGGCATTCTACCATTATCTAGTTCACAGATGGACCACCCAGAAAATCTGGGAGCAATTAGGAAGGAGAACAAACAAATGCGTGGAAAGAAGGCGGGGGGGAGAAGGGGAAGGAGGGCCAGAAGGGATTCCTTACATCATCTCCATGCAAGCGTTTCGAGAATGAAGTGAAGCTATATGGAGGAGGAATGCAGATGAAAGAGTCTGCAGTGAGAATGCAATAAAATAAAAGGCTATGAAAACATACAGAGTATGAATGAATTACAACACGACCATTAAATTTACAGAAAGTCAGGACAGTGTGTAAACAGAGAAGAAACCCATCAAGTTCTAGGAGACACATACATGTGCATATAAACAGATTAAATGCTAACTGTCTGTCTCACTACTAACAGTACGTCAACCTGCCTTGCAACCCACGGATTCGGCATGCAAAAAGCTGATTCACTTTACCCTATGGCTGTCGATAACTGGCACTTAACACTGGCAGGAGAACACAAGAATGCCAACTTCGTCCTAGACATGGATAGGAACCACATCTGCAGCCAAGGGGCTCCACGTGTCTGGGAACTGCCAGTCCTCAGCGGGACCAGATCTCACTTGCTTGCCGTCTAATTGGTCTATCAATCAGCAGTTCACAACACAAAGTTGCACCTTTCATGCGTTTTGGCTGGGAGGCTAACCTGATTTTGGTACTAAGCACTTCAGCTCCAACTGCATTCTAGGTGACTACTCAGCCCTCCAAAAACAAGGCCCATTTTTAATTAAACATCTGATTTCAGGCATCTTTGTTGCTTTTAATTGTGGCACAGAACATTGTCTTTGTTGATCAGCACTGCAAAGTTTGCTTTCCTTTCTTAAATTACTTTATATGCAGTTTGTGACTTCTGCAAGTGAGCACAATTTATATACTGTTTTGTAGTATCCAACAGTCACAGCAGAAAAATGACTCAAAATAAAAACTGAACATACCAAGCATTTTGAAGTGATTTTAATCAATAACATTTTGTTTACTTTGTCTTGGCTTCTGAGAAGCAATCTCTGGTCACTAAGGCCATCTTACAAACACATTAAAGTTCACAAAAGCAACTTTAAAAAACTTTTCAGTTTACTCTAATCTTGGTAAACTCACTCCCTGATAATTTTCCCTAAAAAAAGTGCTTATTAACTCAAAAGTTCAGTTGAAAAATCTACTATCCACTCATGTTAGCAGCAGCTACGATATGGCAATTAGTTTACCTTAGAATAGACATCAAAGGCTCAAAGGATGACCCTGCCCTGTAAGAACAAAATCTTTTAAAAGCTCCATTCCACTCAGTTTGCTAGTTTATAAGGTTTGCTAAAATCCAGTTTAATGATCATGTAGTTTCTTAGCAAGTCATGTGGTGCCATATTGTTTAGTGAACAGAAGAGTTAGTTCTAAAACCTTTTTGAACTTGGGAGCTTTTCCGACTAGCTGATGCAGAACTACATTCTAAGATAGTAAATGAAACTGTTGGATGCAAAAGCCTCACTGTGATTTTCTTTAGCTTCTTTCAGAAGAGACAAAAGTTCCCACACAACACATACTCTCCCCTTACAATGAAGGATTCAATAATAGCAATATGTTCAAGTCCATATGGTGTGGATACAAGGGAGAGGCACAACGAGAAACTGAGAACCCTGAATGCAGGGGCCTGTAAACTGCAGTGGAAAAAAGCAAAACCTTTAAAAAAAAAACCACAAACCCTTGAGGTAAGAATGAATGAAATTGTACGGAAACACTGGATTAGCCACTTCTCCTTTTAGCTACAGTCTAACTCTCCTCATATCCTGCGTCACAGACAGTCCCTTCCCCTGACATGGTTATCAGATTGACTTTTTTGATGGCAAGGAAAGTACATATGACAAAGTCCTTACAAAAACAGTCTGACCCAGTGGCCAGGTAATAGCACCAATGTCACCAGGCAGGAGACTGAGCTGCAGTTTCCAAATACAGCCTCACAGCAATAACGCAGGAGAAATGAAACTGGAAGGGCTGATTCAGGTGGGGGCAACAAGCATACATGACAAGGAACGACAACAACAACAGAGTAATATAGGACAGAAGCCTTCTCACCCTGGCTGCAATCAGTTTTAAATGATGAATGAGAAATAGGAAGGGGAGAGGACAAGAACTGTAATTTTTTAAACGTCAGCATAGAATTGCCCCACCTCTTTCCATTACTGTCACGAAGCATGGCTTTTCCCAGCTCTCTTGTCTTTGTCTCCAACTCCTGAACTTGCTCCAGCAAAGTTTTATGGTAGGTGTGCTTGGCCCTGTACCACAAGGACAAGAAGAACACAACAAGAAAAGTCACACGAACATTATGCTGTTACAAAAGCCCAATTTTTCTTCTCAGATGAGAGAAATCTCTCCCTTTGTAGGATTTGGGAGATAAGGCAGTGAACACACATGAACAGTCAGCCCAGGTTCACAATAGCTGGGAAATATTACATAAGAAATAAGAAACCGGAATGACTTCAAATTCAGCAGAGCTTGTCTGCTTCTACACAACACTCAAGATCTAACCAACTAGCAAAGCTATTGGACTGTGGAGACCTGACACCACTGCTGTGGGACTGCTCAGGACCTGGGCTTTCAGACAAAAGAACTGGGATTCATTGAATATTCATGGCAGTAAAACATGATTCTACTCTGTCTTTTAAGCTATGCATCACACTGCTCTGAAAACCTGAGAAGAGTCTCAGATAATAATTGCCATTCAAGCCCCTTTATTTTCATTTATCAGTCTCACATGACATGGAAAGGCACTTCTCTCCTCACTGAGCTTTCAAGATGACAGTAACAAGGCTGGCTGTGACCTATTTTCTCAGCTTGGGGATTCAAAGAGCAATGTATGTATCACACATGTAACCAAAATCTGGAAAGCAATGTTCCCCCTGTAGGGTTTGGGGCTCTTTTTTCAGTTTCACCTACTACTCCAGTACTATTATACCTAAATTACACTGGTATAAGGAGAACCCAGTCCCCTCTGTCTTGACATTTACAAAGCATTAACACAAAATGTGGGGATCTTTCTCCAATGGGTAGTTTTTGATCAGCTTCCTCTTTTGTGTCACTTAAAGGAGGACAAGTATCCCACGAGATAATACTGATTTGCATGTGACTGCACGATAAGCCTGAAAACAAGATGGAGACAAGCAGGCTGAGACACCACTTGCTTCACTTCACGGCATTAAAATTATGTTCTTCCACTCTAAAGGTGGCAAAAAATTCTTCTTAAGTTTTATAAAAATCCTGCATGCAGATTCTATAATTCTTAACCAATGATGCAAAACAATGTCTACCTCCCTCTAGCAGAGAAGTAATAACTGGTGTATATGCAATTAAACTGTAATGACGATGCATTTATTTTTTAAAAAGCATGATTCTTATCACTCCTTCCATGGGGAATAAGAAACAAAGACCACAAAATCTTTTCTGAGTCTATTGCATATGACAGTGTCTTGATACTAAATCCAATTACTTTGGCCTTTGCGGTGCTGAATTAGGCCTCAAATGTCTCAAAATGAGAAGCTAAAATGAAAACCACTTTTCAAAACATATCTGCATTTAAGAGGAAAAAAAAAAAGAGAACAGCAAAAGATGAAGCATAGCAAATCTAGAGGTAAAAGGAGTATCAAGGATGTAGAGGAGCACCCGATTAAAACCACCAAAGGAGTATGATTTGCAAGTGAACACCAACATTTTGTGACAGGAGAAAACAGAGTAGCAAACATATTTTAAAACTCAATGTTTCAAGAACGTGAGATTACCTATAGCTGCACAGGAATTAATTAGATTCAAGTTACTATAACTAGTTAGGCTAATGATTAGACTCTTTGAGGATGGAAAACTACAGTGATTTTTTGAGATGAGAAAGCTTTGAGTTATTAATTCTTACAATCTTTACAGTTGACTTCACTGTCACACTCTCTCTTTAATTTGAGTAAATACATTAAAACATTGACTTTGAACACATCTTTTGCCTTTTAAAGAGGCCATATCTACTAGTGTAAACTTGAAGACTGAGCACATTTGGAACTTATAAAACACTTCAAAATCTGTTCTCCCCACAGACAAGAACACAGAATCCTACAAGCTATTTAGCCTCTCTCCCCCAAGGTTTCATGTTTATTTTGCCACACAGCATAAGAGATGAGGGATTGCCTTAGAGTGAATACTGAATTCAAAATTTAAACCAAATGGAACCTGAACAACAAAGTCCAATTAGCACAGCACAGCAAAAGCAGGTATTGCACTGCCATTTCACAATATGGAAAAAAGCCAAGGGTACTGAAGTAGTTTATAAGTAATGTGAAATGATGGAATACATGGACTCTGCCATGGCTGGATATCCATAAAGCAACAGTAAGCCCCCAGGTAATTGTTATGCATTGAGTCACTTCTTCACTTGGAGCAAGAACATCCATGGAAGAATCAGTAATTAAGTATTTATAAATGGGCCTGAGCTGGCCTATCCACATGTTTCTCCGAGAACAAATACTAAAATATGGCATTACAATTGCCTCAGAGTCTGGGCTCGCTCCCATCAAAGTCAATTGCAAATATTCCATGGACTGCTGGCAAGAGGACTGGTTTCTTCATGATTTTTTCACAAAAGCACGTTGCTAACTTTTGATACAGAAAAATACAGGTAGAAGTCTTAGCTTTTTTCTTGTACTTTACAAGTGGCTTTAGACACATGATCAGCCCTCAACAAATTACAAGCTCTTGTATTCAATGTCACCGTTCATCTGAAATTTGATGTGTTACATAAATACAAGACTCACTTTTCCCTCACATGCTGTGATAATTAAGATCACAAGAACAGCTAAGGGGGTATCTCTGTATTTTGGGTGGCTCTTCTACTTCCAAGCCAGGGAAGCTCATAGCTTCACATCACAGCCGTAGGAGGATATTTAGCGGGTTCTAGAAACCACAACGTGCCAGGGAAAAGTGTGGTTACATGCACAAGCTTTTCTCAAGCACAATGACACCTCTACTGTGGTTCTTTAACATCAACACCATTTTAGGTGTCTCATGCTCCAGGGAATGCAAGCGTGTTCAAGGATGGGAAGAGCTCCCATACCTTCTCAATTATTTATACTGCTGGAGCTGGCAAGTGCAACATGCTTCTTCCCCCAGTCTTCCCTCATGGTCAAAAAAGAGGCAAATCAGGACTTTGGTAGGGATTGGAAGGCTCAGAAAATTTCTCACTATAACACTAAATGTTGAGATGCCATTTATTAATAAATTCTTGCCCTCTTCCCTAATTTTGCTGGAACAAATTCTGCACTTTTATGATTCCCACATAGTTTTGTGGGTCAGACATTTCAAGACTTCCCAGCACCAGTGACATGTATTCAAGTGACGTGCCAACTGTGAGGAAGCACTCACCTTATAAAACTCCGTCCGTTTCAATGGTAGC
Organism: Chauna torquata; assembly: GCA_013399475.1. Classification (NCBI taxonomy): domain Eukaryota; kingdom Metazoa; phylum Chordata; class Aves; order Anseriformes; family Anhimidae; genus Chauna; species Chauna torquata. The sequence continues at coordinate 444,318 of VXAL01005379.1, read as the reverse complement.
ACAACTAGGACTTTTATACGGCAAAACCCAAAACCAAACAAAGCCACTGAATTCAGGGTAGTTGACCAAAGTTAACAAAGTGGTATTCCAGCCAAATATTAATAATAAGCAACCTTCTCTTTCTTAAGAAAAGTTTTCCACTTTTCCTTGATTCACTTTAAAAGAAATACACACACACACTCACTCACATATATTTAAATAAAAAGCCTGGAGCTGCAGAGAACATGGGAGATAAGAGGTGTGTTGACAACTGTAGCCTGTGCAACAAAGGGAACATGTAAAACTAGCTCATGCTTGCCAGCATTACAAATTTTGACACTGTATGCAGCACAGCAGTTTAGAAACAAATATTTGCACGGCTCTTAAACACACTTTCTTATCCCTTCTAGCCTTCTTCCAGATAAAAATCTCTGTACTGTATTTGGTTCTGGCAGTCTGTTGTACTGAAATTAGGTGTGTACCTTTTGGATCACATGGATCCTCTTTCTGTGGACATACGCTACATGTCCAAAAGAAACTGAAAGGGACAAATTCCATGACCACGAGAAGTCAGAGCTGCTGGAATTTTATGGCCAAAACCAGATTCTGCTGAATTACAGACAGCAATGTGGTGTAACCGCTGCTGTGGAAATGTGCTGTCTGATTTCCAGAGGCCTTGGGCTCAAGTTTTGAATGGCAAGCCTCTTGGAAAGGAAACAGACCTTTACTCCTTCCATATGGCAGTGCTGATAGCTGTGTCATTTCATTTATCCTAGTTAAAATGTTAATGGTGTTAATTTTTCAGTGATAGGTTAAAAAAAGAAGTCCTGCTTAGAGAACAGATTTTTTGCTTAATGTTGATAGGAGCCTCCTGTTTAAAATCTGCTGGGAAAATATCCAGCATATCAATCACACACGTTTGTCTTGAGAGCTTCACAATCTCTGTACATTCTTGCTCTGAACTATTGAAAGGATTATGTTGCTGAGACTTCTCTAAGAAATACTAAAGAACAGGCTGAGTCAGTATGAGAGTTTTAAATGAGTAATAGCTGAGGATGAGCCTGCCTTGGTCTGGCCTGTTTTACAATTCTTTAGTCATTTTTGCCAAAAGCTGATAAGAACTGAGGACAATTTCAGGACATTGAACTATCATGAAAACATCTGAAAAACTAAAGTATGGTCTTGGGCACCTAAACATATATTTGATCTCTGATGCTGCAAACAGTTCAGCTCCTATCTGGCTTTAATCACAGCAGTAGTCCCACTAACTTCTAAGTACGTAATGTTAAATAGTGCCTGACACGGGAGCAGGACCTGTTATGCTAAATGAATTCTAAGATTTTTTTCAGAGCTTTACAAAGCAGTTCAGTGACACAGTTAACTTAAGTATCCAAATTTAAACATCTTGGCCTCAGCTTTAGAAATTTAAATTATTTTCAATTGGAGAAGTTTAATGAATATAACAACGACAACAACAAAACCCCTAGTGTGCTATACCATTAAATCACAGGTTGGTTTTAAGAGAAATTTTACATTATGATACCTAGTTTTAATTTTAGCTGTGTAGCTCATGAAAATTAAGCTGAGGAAGAAAATAGGAAAGCATATAAGAAGTATTTACTGATTGACAGATTAATTTAACTGTGCTATCAGCCTCAAAGGAAGCAAAAAAAGATTTTCAGATGCATGCATATTACCTGACTTACCCTTTCATGCTGGTGTTTGAAGGGAACCTGTGTCTGGCAAACATTCTGCCTTTTTTTTTTTCTTCCTTAAGTATTTTCTGTATTTCTCTATAAAAAAAGGAATCTTCCTTGGCTGTCTGGCAGCTCATTCCTGGAGCTGTTACATACTACGAAGCTTTCACTTAAGGCCTTCATGACAAGTGACATGCTAGCCTATATTCCCTCTTCACAGCAACTAGGATCTCTGTCTTTGCCTGAGTTGGAATGGCCCGGGTCCTCGTTCATCCTCTCCAGGCAGGGAAGGAATCACTAAGACTGACTGTAGAGTCCAGTGAGGACCGCTCTCCTTGCAGCTAAATCTTGGAAGACCCACTATTTTAGGTGAACCTAAAAAGCAGCTGACAAACAACTGGGAGCTTACAGGGTAGGAACTGGAGAACCACATTTTCACTTTCTACCTAACCTTAGTCTAACTGAAGAAATTATTGGTTCCCTGTTAGGAATAGGAGATCTCTGAGGTCTGAATTAAATTTGTTTTTACCTTGAGGGTAGACAACACAAATAATCAAGAAAGACATCTTCATTACTCAGAGAAGGCTGCCCCCTTCAGATTCAGGACTCGTTCTCTCACATTGCTCACTGCATTGGTAGGTGAGCAGTGGCTCCCACTTAACTTTGCTCAGAGATCTTCCAAATAAACATCATCATTTTGCATTCACTGAAAGGCTTTATAGTTCTTTACAGAATGATACAGAATGAACTGGACAACATGTGCATGCAGAATAATTCCCACAACATAGAGAAGACTGGTTCAGGACTTACGCTGTCCACGCCACATCTTTAACAAGGCACGCAGTGGGCACGAGAAATAAGCCAAACCAGAAGTATCCACATCTCAACACCATTCCAGCCTACGAAGAAAACAAACAAACAAATCATGAGCATTTTCAAGCCATCACACGTTAAGTGGTTGTTTTCAAGGAAAAGGTGGAGTGATGGCATCAAACAGGCACTGCATCTGTGATCTGGATGATGTTGAAACCTGTGGGGGCAAGAGGGGAGGGGGAAGTCTCATCAACTCTTAACAGAATTAGAAACTGAGAAACAGCAACAGCATTTCTCACGAGGATCACTCCTTAGGATCACATATTCCCTAGAATTTTTCCAAAATTTCATGTTTTGACCAAATCCTCCACTGATATCAATTTGTGGATCCAAGCAGCCATATATTTTCACTCATGGAGAAGTGCACCATAAATGTTTAGCTTGTACTTTTGACTATCTTTTCAGCCCTTTGCTTACTCTCTTTCTACCCTACTGCTCCAGATCTCTGAGCAGCATCAAACTGACACGAAGAAAGTAGGTGTCTCACTAAAATGTTTCAGTCATATTGTACTTAAATATAGTACTTCCCGTTCAAATTACTGCTGTCTGAAACCCAGGGTGGGAAAGATTCACTCCTGTCCCTGCAAATGGCTCTTTACAAACAAAGAGCTCAAAGTTTATATTTGCATTTCTTTCATTGTTATAAGGCTTGAAGAAAAAGCTTGGTAGAATTTGAGACAGAAGATATCCAGAAACCCTGCAGGTCCCAGCATACAGATATAGCTGTGGAACAAAGTTGAAACATAGCACTATTTACAGAAATGCTACTTTACGTCATTTATTTAGAGGTCTCTTCAGAACCTTTTGAAGACAAATTAACGGAAAGGACTGGCTTGCTACGCAGAAGACTGGAAACAACCTTACCACCTCTTGCATGCGTGTCTACATACACACACACGTCCCACAAGAATCATTTAAGTTCTCTACTACACCAGTAAATATTTTTCTATTGTAATACATTACATGCAGCACACAACTAAAACATGGGCTGAAAGGTGTCAACAGCATTTCCATCGGCTAGCCACACTTTGCTCTCTTGCCAGTTGATACTGCCATATCCCTTCCCCAAAACCTTGTCTTCTCAGTATCTTGTATGCCACACACAATAAACGTGCACCTACAGATGTTCATGTGCGATATAGCCAAAGGCAGGGAGGCATATATCCATGGACACACAAGTAAAACAGCTGACTCACTGGTGAAATGCAGGCTTGGCTGATTTAGCTGTGCCACACTTGCAGCACACAAGAGCAGCTTGCGCTGCAGAAACATCAGGGAATTTTATATACAAACACAAAGTCGAACTACAGAACATGAAACTGAACAAAATGACTCCTAGCCTTTGAAATAGACTGTGAGAAGACAAAATATGTAATTACACACTTTGTTAAGACAAAGGTGGTTGATTACAACAGAAGGAATTTCCACCACTCACTATAGTGGAACTTGAAAAGCGAGAAAAGCCATCACGCTGCATTGCCAGGACGTCACTTGCACCACCCAGCATCTTCTCCCAGTGTTGATCCCCATCTAGAGTTGTCCACTTCTCAGTTCAGTCATATTTAGCTAGCAGCAACTTGCCCTTGGATTCCAAAGTACTGAGTACTTCCAAAAACATTTTTCACTTTTGAACATACAATCCTCCACACTGTTACTGGACTGACAGATCAGTGGTAAATCTTGTACTGAAACCAAGAGCAAACTAGACTGTGCTAAAACATTTATGGACACTTTGCCACCCACACGGACAGTAAGCAAACAAATTCCAGTCTGAGAATCAGCTCGCAGTTATTTGTGATCCCTCATGCCTACTTTCACATGAGAATGCCAGAAGCATACAGTCAGTTTTGATCTATGCTTACTTAAAGAAAAGGATGGGCAGGAATAAGAGGGAGATCTTAACTTTATTGTTAGCCGAAGAGCTGAATTGTAATAGCACGGTGGCAAAATATGATGAGATTTATACTCATGTTTTGCTTTTCTTCAGCTGTGACCCTGCAAGTGCTAGCAGTTTAATCACATCAGCATTTCCACTGACCATCCTTCCAGTGCTTGTGCTAACAAAGGCTAAAAAAGGACCATAGTATCCTACATGCATTTTCCGGTACTTGTGCTTCAAGTATTTTACGTTCCACTTTTTGCTTTCCTTGCTGAAAGAAACTCAAGGCACTTTTAATGCATAGAACAATCCAAGTACATGTTCAGTAGAAGTTTAAATGCTTTTTTTCTTTTTTTTTTTAAATGTTGTCAATTCAAGCAATAGCTACGAGTTTGGATATTTCACATGCTAAACTCTGTGCTCTAAAGAAGCTCAAGCCAAATACTTTTTGCCTGCAACTACGCATTTTACTTCAGTATTAGCCTGTCAGCAAACTGCACCACAACAGTAAAACCATTCATCTCATCTCACCCCCTTCAGACACTCACATTACTACTGGTAAGCCTTTTTCCACACAACCTGTTCCAAGTTTTTCTCCATTCCTGAGCTCATCTGGATGGTTCCTTCCCTGCTCATTTCTAGTTTCCTCTTGCAGTTGTATGCCCACTAAGCTGCAAGACAGTGAACTGGTTTGCCTTGCATGCACAGACATGAACTCTGCCTCCTCTCCGGCAGGGTTACACCATCTGCTCACACAACAGGAGCTCCTCAGCGGAGGGTTCCCTGGAAACCACCTAACGTGTTGTGGGCACATCCACAGACAGCATTTTTAGGATGTTCTCCAACTGGGTTATGAGCAGAAGCTATAGTAAGAACACCGATATATTGCATCAAAGCCCTCCCCAGACTTCGCAGCTGTTGCCGTGCTCCGCTGCAGTTGTTCAGCTATTCACGACAGGAGTGAAGACTGTACCGCAATGCATCTTCAGGGAAACACAGCACTTTCATACCCAGCCCCAAAGAGTAACGTCCCTCAGCTACCAGTTATCTCTTCCAGATAAGAAAAGCAGAGCTACTAAACAGGAACCATGGCAATTTTTTTTTTTTTTTAAAGGTCACAGTGAAGTTTGTTTTTTAAACAAATTCAAAATTTGACCAGTTCTGTCATCACACAGGCCCCAGGATATGCAACTAAGTCATTTTTAGTCTGTCTGCTGGTGTAAACATCAGTGACTAGCACATCCAAAGCCAACTACCAGAATCCATTTATCACACAGCACCCACAAAACACTCAAGACTAATGCAGGTCCTCCTGCTGAAGAAACTGCAGCTTAAAGTATTGCCATCAGTAGACTGCACTGATGAGGCTGCCACAGTAAAACAGCTAATTTTATAGGACGGGTAACACTTGTTAAAATGAAAGAATGGCAATAAGAAAAGAAAGAAAAAGTTTAGCTCCAGTTATTTCAGCTGACTGGAAAATAATTTAGGTCCTAATACCTAGCCAGTTGTACACTTGCTTTTTAAGGGTGGGTACCTTTGTTTAATCTTCCGTTAAACATATCAACAACAAAAGTGATAGTACTGGCCAGTAAGAACAACTACGAAGATCTGCTCCGTACCAATATTATTTTAGAAAGCATAGACACAGAAAGCATAGGTTGTTTTTTAAATCAAGGACTAGCTCTACAGAAGGATATCAAACAGGTTGTTTCAAAAAACCTTAAACTGCAATATGGAATACATTTCAAACTATTTTCTCTATTTTACTGTTTGTTCTCAGCACGCAAATAGGCATTATTCATCGTTTTACTTTTCTGCCAATAGGTGGTGCCACTAATTTCAACAATTCCTTCCAGTGAGAATAATAATGCTGGTGAGTGGTCAGGTGTGGGAAGACATTCAGAATGCTTTGGTGCTCTTATCACAGCATGGTTAGGCAACAACTGGGCACCAGTAAATGATTCCAAACCAAACAAGGATCTCAACCACCTTAGATCATTCAAGAAAGGTGAGATAAAATTTAAATTCACACTACAAATAATAAAAGCTTTTTATTGCTTCATTTCCTCATATGCCCATGCATCCTAGTTGTGATTAAAAACTGACACCAAAACCTAAGTTCACCATGAAAGCAGCTGGCTTCGTACTTAACAGTGCAACAAAAATTGTTACTGGAAGTGTGCCTAGATCCTATTGTTCATAACTGTCTCCACGAGGCATGGAGAAAGATCCAATAAGCTTCTCAATGTTGGTTTCATATTCATTCAAACGCCAGCATTCCACCAGGGATCCACATCCAACCTGCTGTCCACTGGGCACAGTCAGATCACTTTGGTCCTCACTAGTCAAATGCGGATGACAGCACAGGACTGCCTTTGGCAGCACTTGGGAAAGGAAGAGACGGGGAGAGGATGGCCTTGTGAAGATTGTGAGGGGTTCACATACCACGAAAATGACACATGGTCGCTGACATCACTAAGATACTACGGATCTAGACACCTATGACACTGCAGGATCCAGCTGATGAGAGCGGCAGGTTCAACTCTAGAAGCGTTGGCTCTACTGCTCCCATCTCATTGCCTCTGGAACCAACGCAGAAGGCAGTGCAATCACCAAGAGGTAGCCAAGCTCATCTTCAGGTAGGTAGTCAACTGGACAGACATCTTTGCTGCTGTGGGTCTTTTTTGTCTGGTTTTTTTTTTTTTTTAAATGCTTTCCATGAATAAATTTGAAGCCTAACTTCAGTAGGAGCAGGAACAGATCCCACACATGAAAAGACTATCACAGATTATGAACTGTATCATTGTGCAAACTCTCCTGCAAACAACTGATGCATTTATACACTTTGAAGACCATTACCCAAACATGCTTTCCCTGAGAGAACTGCACCATGCAATCTCTGCATGTTCTGGATCTTTTCAAGATGGAATTTTCAGTGCCAGCACTGGTTAGTTCTCTTTTTTCAAAAGATATACAAGTTTAATCTTGAAAGGGCAAAAATATTAAATGCTTATCAAACAAGTGCCTGAATTAATCTTAAGGAGACATATGACTTGCCACTTGTAAACACTATAAGCACTTGCTACGCAAACAGCTGGAAGATAGTGCCATTTTCATAAATTATTCTGAAGGCATAAAGTAGCAATGGCTTTCTCCCACTTAAATGATAAAAGAGCAATTGTTAGATTCAGCCAAAACCTCTTACTATTCCTATTAGCTTATGTGGAATGATCAGTATTTTTACCACATGGAGTTATATCATATAAACTACACATATTGTGTTATAATTACTGTATTATACAGCAAGATCCCTAAAGTGCTACAAATATCAGACCCACCTTAAAGACCATATACATTAAAAACCAAGTGCAGAGAGATGACATGGTTTGCTCATGGTCACACAAATCAATTGCAGAGCTGGGCAGATTGCCCAAGTCCCTCAATTAAATCATGCTACACAGAGACTGAGCCTACCGGAGCCTCAGTATGAAATATAATCAATATCCAAGAATGCAGTCTCAAGGATTTTCCCTCTGCATGCTGGAACATAATCTAGCCTCAACATGAGTCGGTGCTTAAGAACTTTTTCCCCCCCATTATAACTGTAGCCAGCTCCAGGCTGGACAGATTTACTAGATTCAGGGCTGACAGGTGTGATCAACAGATTTACCAGCTCCCTCCTCAACAAGCATCTTGGCTGGAAGCGTGCCTAAACAATAACCCCCTTTGGGTTAGTGGCAAAGTGTTAAAAAAATGAGGCAAAATAATTTGATTTCCCCTCCTGCTTACACCACTGGGAGTCAGGAGTACCTCGAATGAAATCAGCAGAGCTCTACTACTGAAAGGTTGGCTGGATATTTCCATGTCTGAAATAAAGATGTGCAATGTTTTCCATAATGTAAGAGTTCTCATTCTAAAATGACTCAGATGAAAACAATGACCTCACTGGCTGGCTGGATTTAACACAATGACACATTGGTCCAGTCTCAAACCTATTTCCTCCCTCTCCCAGTCTCCGCTCACACAGCCATTTCCCCCTGAGAGCAGTAAAGGAGTAAAGAAAAATCAGATACTTCTCTCAGATATTTTACCCCTTTTTCTTAATTTTGCCAGTCATACTTAAAACCATCTGGAAGACTAGAATACGAAACCTATCCACTGTCTAGCTTTCATGCCATAGCGATCAAGCTTATTGGTAGTTTCAATATAAAACCTGGGTATAAATGTAAGGAGGGAGGATAGGAGCAGTACCGTGAGCAAAAAGAAAAATGCCAACACTGTCACAAAGGCGTATATTTGGTGCTCCTACTAAAGCCCAAGATATCTGGAGACATCGGCCTCAGAAAAGAAGCTTTTCATTAAAGAAGTTGCTAGCTGTGATGGTTAAAAGAAAATATGAAAATACAGACTAAAGCACATAAACCCCAGAAATAAAATATAATCGCAACAACAACAACAACAACAAATTACTTGTTTGAACAACTGTTCTTTTACAGTTAGACAATTCCAGGAATTGGTAAGACAATGTTACGATACCAAAGGTTTCACATACACTCCCACAATTTTGGAGAAACGAGTTAGAGTTAAAGCACCCTAGGAGCACAGTGAAACCCTCAGATCTTCTACTCCCTTCCATTTTCTAGTTACGAGCTACTTTTCCATAACGTAGGAATACAACGTTAGTAATCTTTTTTATTCTACTTTTTAATATAATTTACAGAAATTAAACATGAACATATTATTGAGCAAATATGTCCCAAAATCTGTTAACAAGCTCTGTTTTGTGTCAATTAAAACATATTCTGCATACGCAACCCTGCCTGAGGAAAAAAATTGCTATATCTCATTACTTAATTAGTATACAACACTACCAATTAAACAAGGAGCCTGCCCATGTACTTCCCATTATCACTCTGATAGTAGAGAATTAAGGAAATTAATCAGATGGTGTTTTAATTTGATTTTATGGTTCACTGGCAGTGTAAACTCTGATGCAGTTTCATGCAGCCTATCATTTCTTTTTTCATTATTGGTTATATTAAGCTCAAAAAATAATGCAAACAAATGTTTCTTCAAAGTCATTTGGAGAAGATGGTTGGTTAAAAATTTGTAGTAAAATCATGTTCCATGTAAATCAGTATTGGTGGATTCCTGAAATTTTATTAGAGAGCACAGATCTCATTAACAATAGAACCTTCTCAACGTAGATGAAATACCTCAGTAAATCTTTAGATAAATGGCATCAGGGGCTAATTATTCTTCCTGGTT